>VZRN01004655.1:41979-82642 GCA_013397935.1 Dasyornis broadbenti | reverse complement strand
TTTTGTTTTGTTTTTTTTGTTTGTTTTTTTGTTTGCTTTATTTCTTTACAGAGTTACACAATAAAATCCAGCCAGCATATGTGACTATGATATGGGGGGAGGAAGGAAGGAAGGAAGGAAGGGAAGAAGGCTAAAGGCTTTCAACCCTGTATGTTTAATTCTAAATCTGTATTTCTTATACAAATTATTTTGAGAGATGCTTATGCACCTCAGAACTGCCCCCACAAAACCTTTAAGGTTGAATTGTCCTTTTGAGATGCTGTGATGCACTGTTCTTCATCCAGTGAAGGAAGCACCTGAGAACTCT
Source organism: Dasyornis broadbenti (assembly GCA_013397935.1). Taxonomy (NCBI): domain Eukaryota; kingdom Metazoa; phylum Chordata; class Aves; order Passeriformes; family Dasyornithidae; genus Dasyornis; species Dasyornis broadbenti. The sequence continues at coordinate 82,335 of VZRN01004655.1, read as the reverse complement.
TTCTTTTTTGATTTGCTTGATTTCTGAATCCTGGCTTACCCTAAATAAGATCTTGGATTCTAAGAAAACTAAGAAATAGTTTCTCTTGAACATTGGAGGGTGAAGGAGCAGAGGCTGCATTGTATTTCTCAAAGGCAGTCTGGTGGTAAGCAGTAATATCTATTTGTAATTCTAAAAGCGGTAATGTGCTACAGCTTCAAAGCATTTAAAAATAAATACACAGGTTGCAAAGGAAGAGGTATTTCATTTTTTGTCAAAGACTGGCCATTCATAAATTGCTGAACAATGGGAACTGCTTGCACTGGTAGCGCCTGGACTTAGGGTAAACCGTAGCATTCCATAAACTTGTAGAGCTCGGCATGAAGTGCTGCTGTTGGGAGGCTGCATCACCAAGTATCTGCTCCCTTAAACCCCAGGGTAGAGGAGAAATTTTCATGGAGCTTATAGTGATTTATAATGGGAAGCATAGGCTTTTTCATAGACATTGTTCTCAGTGACAGTGTAAAGAAAGAGAGCACTAAATCTCTTCTCATCATAACTAATGATTAAGTCAGCAGCTTTTTTGGCGAATACAGAATGCCCTTCTACAAAAACAAAGTATTCTATTGTGATGTATTACATTAAAAAAAAAAAAAAAAAAAAAAAAAAAGCCCATAAGTATTCCATAAGGCTGTTGCAATATTTTTAACTAGATCTTCCCTCTTTGTCACCATATTGAAATAAATGGAATGTGTCAGACTGAGTAATGCTCTTTCAATAAGTTTTTAGGAGCCCACTTAGAAGTTGGGCAAAATATAAAGAAACGAGGAAAACTTTCTCAGGATCCTCTATGGCCTGAATGAAAGATCGGTCCATTAAGGAGAAAAGCTTATGCTGATGCTGACACTAATAAATGGGACAGGGAAGGATATTTCATCTCAGTTTGGGCTACCTTGCTCCAAGTTTGCTGCCTCAAGCTGCCCTGAGAAATAAATCAGCCAGCTGAAGATGATTCATTGCATTGCAACGTTCTCATCAATATAATGGGGAAATCAGTTTTGTGTGAATGTTCAAATGCGAACCAACCCTCAACTTTTAGGAGTCAAAGGGTCAGCAGTTGCTTAAAAATTAACTCCCCTGCGTTCACTGCTCAGACCTGGATTTGAACTAGAATTCCTCTTCCTTCAGAGGGCATTTCTGTTATTCAGCCTGGATACTGAACTTGCTTGTGCATCATGCTTTATTTGGAAGAAAATTTGGAAGAAAATACCATAGCATCATTTTTCTAGGTTGTTCCTTCTCCACTGGAAGAATTCTTTAATTTCACATGTGATTTCAGCCCTCATGAAGTCAGTGATGCCACTCCTACAGCCATCTCCAGTTCCAGGCTTTTTTACTCCCTGTTTTGACCCTTGAGGCAAATATTTAGAAGGTGGACATTCACAGTTAGATCTAGCTTGGATTTTAAGTCTCTCTTGTAGGGAATATAAATACATTGTCTTTTGTAAATATGTTCCCTGAATTATTTTATGCACCAAAACACTTTAAAAACCCCCCAAACCTCCTCAATGCTGCTCAGATGGAAAAATTTGCAGTAGTGTGGCAATGAGACAGAAATGTGTTTAATCATTATCCCTCAGATAAAGGTCAGACTTTAGGAGTCCATTGACCTCCACATTGCAAGTGCCATATTTTAATACCCTCTGTCTTCCGTTCTTCAAGAAAAAAAAATAGATTAATGAGGATCCATTTCCAACAGATTCTTCTTTTGTGACACTGATCCTTACAATGTGTTCTTACATTATGTTGTTTAAACATTTCTGAAATGTTTGGAAATCTTGCCCAGTAAGTCCTTTTTCGCATCTTTGTACTCCAGCCTTTCCTGAGTGGCAGCATCTGGAATCCTAGCCACACTTCACAGAAGTTATGGTTGGGTAAAGTGGGCCCTCCTCAGACTTGAGAATCCTTCAGTTTTCCATTCTCCCTCCCTCCCCTTTGCCTCACAAAGGTCCTAGTCAAGACTGGGATAGAAGGAAATCCCATTAGAGCCTAATAATGCTGCTTCTTTCCAGAGGGAGTCACTAGAAAGTAATTTATTTCTTCTTCAGCGTGCAACTGGAGGTACTAATTTGTCACAGGCCTGGTGCCACAGCCTTCGTTATCCCAGGGACGGGGGGCTGAGGTTGTGACCCAAAAAGCCTATTCTTCTGCCAGCCTGGCCCTGTTTGTTCCTTCCCAACTCAGACACCACATCCAAGTCCCCAGGACGTGTGAGGCTCTGCTTATGGCTGGAATTTGTACAGTGTAAGGTACCAAAAGCCACAATTCTGCTGCCTGCCCGTATTAGCGTCAGCGAGGGGCTGTGGTGAGGGCACCGCTATCATCTGCATTCTCTGGGCTCCTGAGCCATGGGCAGCTCTAATTTTCAGACATTCTCTCCTTCCCCCCGCCCTGCTTTCCCCTATTGTTGTGTCTTTCCCATCAGGGGAATTCATCCTCGAGTTCGGATCACACACACGTCAGAGGGATGCGGCGGAGAATCGGCCCTTTGTGAGCGTGTGAAGGATGCTTTCCTTGACCTGTCAGGGAACATATTTTACTTGATGAGGAAGAACGCTGGGCCAAATTCCTCCCTACTGTAAGCAGGCTGCTGGAAGTGGCCGTCCATCAGGGGTGAGCGTGGCCTACTTTGGCTGGTGGAAGGTCTCCCAAGCAGATGACACTGTTTACAATGTGTTGGCTGCTTTTGCTGCTCTCTTTAAGTGATGGTGGGTGTTTATCCCAAACAATGCAAATAGGAAGTCATTTGTTTGTGAGGGCCTAATCCTGAAGCCCTTATTTGGTGTTTACTGGAGTCAAAGTCAGCCTTTACTCAGATAAACTCCAGTTGAATTCGCATGGAGTTTGCCACAGCCAGGACAAGAAGAGGGCTGTGGGAGTGCACTGCTTGTTTTTGGCGCCAGCACAGAGATGCTTTGGGTTCAAGCACACACTGAGGGGGCTGGAGGCACACACAATGACTGTCTATATGCATGCAGCACTATACGTGTGCACATGAACACAGTTGCACACTAATCTAATCAATACATTCATTTCTTATTAGAACATAATTACACATCCCAGGAGGCTGGAACAGAAAAGTCCCATTAACCCCTCATGCCCTTTTCGGCTTTCCTCTGCCTTTCCATCTAACAGACCTCTGTGTCACTCCACTCATTAGCAGTTACTGTCTATGACATTGTTACATAAATAAGGATGTCGACCTGTCAGAATGGGTCACCCAATTCAAGGGTGATGATAAATATCTGTCCCTCTGAATTAGGCTAAAGACACCAGAGTACAGGACAGCTACTGTTGATTATTGGATAGTTAATGTATAGAGGACAAAAGGTGCTGAGGCCTGGTCACTTTTTGGATCATTAATATGGATTTAGGCCTATTGTTAAAAAAAAAAAAAAAAAAAAAAAAAAAGCACATGCACACACAAAACTAGGTTAGCAAGAACATGCATAACTTTCAATTTGGGATAGAACGTATGGATGGCGGGTACATTCATGGTGCTGAAGGTGTGGGTGGCTTTTACATCAAATTCATGGTGCTTTTAGATAAACAGCCAAAATATTTTAGGGCTGGGCTGAAAACAGTTTATGCCCCCCCCACACTTACAAATGCAGGGGAGGTAAAAGGCACATGGATGCCTTTAAATCAGCAGAAATAACTCCAGGAAGGGGAATATGCAGTAAAGCATATTCAGTTTCAAGGCAGCTGGAGAGTGCTGAAGCAGATCTCAAGGTTTGCACTGAAAATCAGTTATTGCCAAGATTCTTCTCTCAAACTGTGCTCTATTTTCAAAACACCGTTTCCTACCTAAATAATGAAGGCACTGGAGACTATCTCTAACCCAAATTCATTCATTTAGTGATTGCTATCTTTTGGCAGTAGTGACAGGTTATTCCTTGCAGGTAGCACTGAAGTGTGATGCAACACACTGCTTTGATTTTAATAGCAGATAATGTAAAAACATCAAGGCAGTTTGTAGACAGAGGCTCTTGCCATTCCAAACAAGAATTAATTAAGACCCTTTTCCAAAAGACTCAGTGCTGTAGCTCACATGAATGAATTCTTTCCAAAAGACTCAATGCTGCAGCTCACTAAAAATGTTAAGCGCTGGGCACAACATCCCTTAGGATTTGTTTATCTGAAAGTCTAATCTCAGCACCCACAACTTTCCCTGAATTCCATGTGCCACAGGATCAGACAGTTGTATCAGTGTCTAGAATTTATTACAATGATTTGCTCTGAGTGGCAGATCCAGTCTGGTAGAGAGCCAAGTGTCCTGTAAAGAAGTCGGTGTGAGTACAGCATGTCTTGGCAGAGTCAGGCCCCCCAGTTTTACTTCACCTGACCTCTGTGCAGTGTTACATCCTTTCCATCCTGCCCCTGTGCTGCAAGACAGTGGCTACAGCATCAGATGTTGGGGAGAAATCCTTCCCTGGGAGGGTGGGGAGGCCCTGGCACAAGGTGCCCGGAGAAGCTGTGGCTGCCCCATCACTGGAAATGTCCAAGGCCAGGCTGGACAGGGCTTGGAGCAACCTGGGACAGTGGAAGGTGTCCCTGCCCCTGGTGGGAGGGCTGGAATTAGATGATCTTTAAGGTCCCTTTCAACCCAAACCGTTTTTGGATCTGTGATTCTCCTAGAGCAAAGCTCTGACAGGCGATGCTCCAGCCCACGCACCAACTCGGAGTGCAAGGGAGCTGTAATTAGCTTGGTTTCCCCATCCTTCATTTCCTCCACCCTCAGGGAGCAACTGTTTCAAGAAGTATCCCCGCTTCCCCAGCACGCTGATGTATGGAAAAGTTTGGCTAGTTATTCCAGTCTGAAAAGTCAGTCTCACTGGCGTGCCAGCCCTTCTGAGCACAGGCAGAGCAACAAGCCAACTCAAGTCTGCAGGGTTTGAGTAGAGACTGTGAGTTCTGGCTTGCTGGAGAACATTCCCATCTTTATCCAGGTTAAGCTGCACAGGTCTGGGAAAAGACAACGCAGTTTGATCAGAAATCGGAATTCCTACAGCTCCTGAATTTCACTTGCTGGAGTAAGACTCTGGCAGCCCTTTGGGAAAGTGTGTTTGTGTTGAATCAGTGGTGGGGCACAGGGAAATCTGAGCAGATGTGGTTGCACTTTGGGCTCAGTTGGGTCTTCCTTTTCATTTTAGGAATAATTGGCTCATTGAGAAGGCAGGAAGGAGGAAAGGGAGAGAAAGAAACAAGCTACATTGTGTTCACTGGGTAAAGCACCTGTGTGCATCTTCAGGTTCAAACTTCGGGGTGTGGAGCTGTAGTACCCCCATCCCAGATGCCTTTGGATTTCAGTGGCACAGGAAACGTAAGTTATCAGACCCTCTCTGGCAAAATATCTCACAGTCAGAGGATCTTTAAGGTTGGAAAACACCTCTAAGATCATGGAGTCCAGCCATTAACGATGGTTGAATGCATTCTGCAGTGTCTTCTGCAAATGTGACAATAGTTTTGTAAGAAATGTAACAATACTCTCATGACATGGGGAGTTTTGAGGGCTACTGTTCTGGCTGACAGCTCAGATTCTAGCAGTGCACACCAGCTTCTACAACCTGACTTCAGGGACAAACTCTGGAGCTGGTCTGTGTGGCAGATTTGTAACCAAAGTGGACGAGCCCCACAAGGGAAGGTCTAATGTATCCTGTACCCAAACTGCATATCAGCAAAACATATTGAAAAGATTTAGAAACACGCCGTTCCCAAATCTATATTCCCCCATTCAAGATGCAGTCCCACATACCATTTTTTTAACTGCACCAGATTCTACTATTTTGTGATTATTATTAGTAGTAATAGTAAGATTCATGCTATTCCATAAAATAAAATTTTAGAATTAGTTTTCCAGAACAGGTTTGTCGGTGAAAAAATCTGCAGATGTGTTTCTGCTGGAATATACATTTTCTCTCCAGATTTAAGTTGGGGGGGGGGGGATTAGGAAAAAAAAAAATTTAAAAATCAACCTTTCAGTATCATTATAACAACTAAAATTTTAGGATGGTTCAGTCTGAGATTTCCTCAATATACATTTTAATATGTGTTGAAGATGATGTTACAGGACAGACCAGTCTCTTGCACGGCTTGGAAGTGCAGGGTGCTTGCTGATGCCTCAGTTTCTTGAAACACTGTCAGTGTTCCGACTGATATCAGCCATCCTGCCATCCTCAGGTGTTGACACCAATTCTGTTGAAGTGACAGATTTGATAGACTGTAGGAAATATGTAAAAACCATAATTCAGAAAAACGCACTTAATTGCATTATTTCTTCGTGTTTGGTTATTTTATAAATATTTTACAGGACTGGCATAGCTCTAGTAGCTTGATAGGGGAGAACCATGTCAAAATAAAAGTTAAAGAATGAAATTTTTTTTTTTTTCCCTTTTTAGGGTTGATTGTAAAAACCCTTGTGCATACACACATGCTACATTTATAAAAATAATTCCTAACACCCACTAAAAAAGTCTAATCATAATATCTCAAATATGTGGCCAATATAGATGGGATTATTTTGCAGCAGTGGGTTAAGCATATTGCTGGCACAGAACTCCAGGACATGATGATATAAATTCACAGAAATAGTGCTTGCTAATGCAGTAAATGACGACAGCTGCTGTAACTGCTGGGCTCAAAGGGAGCTCTATCCAAGAATAATGAGTATTTCCCGTTGCATTTCAGAAGTGCATGCTTTGCACATGTGAGGCTGGGTCATAACTCTGTCAGCCTCCTCTGTTCGCTGCATGGTAACGCTGGGAGGAATTAACTAGAGGGCCTGAGTTAACTGTGCACAAACTTGGCATGAGAATTCCAGTGAGGCACCCAAGGGATCCAATCCCTTGGCACAGCTGGGTGCCCCTGGCTCACCCCAGGCAACGGCACTGCTTCCATAACCTGCCCAGGCCAGAAAGTTCTTCGGCTTCTACTGCAGCCAATGAACAATCCACCCATCTGTGCCCGAGCTTTTTGTGCTGTGACTACCTTTCCAACAGGAACTGGACTGAGATCACTGGCTTATTCCAGTCTAGCCACTGAAAGGCGGCCTGTTTATTAAAACCATACTCGCTGTGAAATGCATCTTTGTCCATGAAACAGCGTGGCCATTACATAACGAGTTGGTGATTTATGCTTGTCGGATAGTGTGTTTGCAGTAGGCAAAGCACAGACCTGGGGGGATCAGGATTTGTTAGCCCGGGGCTGTCCATCTCCAGGTGCTTTCATGCTTGTTTGCTTCACTGAAATACAATAATTGACGGGACTTTGCTTCTTCAAGCATGAACAGCGCTGTTTGTGCCATTGGGTGAGGCCAACCCAAACCTGCAGCTATAGTGTCAAATGTGTCAGAAGCATCACCTGGACAACTGTCAGAGTGACATGAGAACCTACCTGGGCTGTCTCCAGAGCTCAGGAATTGGTAGCAGTCTCGCTGTGCCAGGATGGAGCACCATGGACATTAATCTACCCCGCTGAGAAGTGCTTGAAGCTGTGGTTCCACGAACGCTTTTCTCTGTGGCACTTTTGGCTCCAGCAAGCCATGCTGGCCCTACCCAGGGCTGTTTGTGGCGGTCCCTACACTGCGCTCTTTGTTCTGCACGGCCGTGGAGGGGTGGCAGGAGTATGGGAGCAGGCAGGGGAGAGCCAGAGTGGACATCGCCTGCTGACGCTGACTCCACGTCCTGGAGAAATCTGTGTGTAACCACAACCCAAAGGCCAGGGTGAATAAGCTTATGTGAAAGTCTGTGACTAAATCCTTCTGGAAAATAGGCTCTGGGCTCTTTCAAAAGTGTTACCCATGGCTAGTGGGGACTGGATGTCTCAAAGAAAGGCAAAGGGCTGTTTAATCTCTTTCTTTAAGTGTGTTCCACCATCTCTCAAAGGAATCACTGGAATAACTGGAAGATGTGAGCTTCCTCAGCGAGCAAGTGATGGCCATAATGATTACACTGCCCTCTCTGCAGTGGTTCCTGGTGTTGATCTAGTCAGTGCCAAGTACAGGAGCTGCTGATCTGTGCCAAGAGCATCTCTCCCTCTTCCATTGCCTGGGTTAGGCCTATTCCCTGAGTGGTAAAGTAACATTTCATAAGTATTGAAGCTGAAACAAAATATGAAAAAGCAAGCGTGTCACAGGGCAATAGAGGGCCGGTGTGACCATTGTATCAATGTATCTGAAAATCTGGATGGTGAAGCATTCCTTTCTCCCTTGACTGTGTGTTGTCAAAGGGGAGTGTGCAATGCATGGGAGCAGCAAAGGAAGCCGAATTCCTGTGGGTGAATTATCCACCACGAATGACTAAACAGCCCCATACCAGGGAAGTCAAAAATATTTGAATCCACTGGCATGCAGCCTGGTACCAGCTGGTGTCACTGGATGTGATGCAATAAATTGCTTAAATGGCCCCGTGCACCATTATAGGGTGAGTGTGCAAAGCCCCCTCTGCCTCCAGCTCCACGAGTTACACCTGGAAAATGCTTATTTGCCAGTTTGCCCCTCAGTGGCACCTGTGAAAACCTCCACTCTTGCACTAAATCCTGGGAGTTAGGTACAGAAATGAGGTACAGAAGGAAGCAGAGGCAGGTGACAAGAGGCTGATACTTATGAGCCTTTTTGCAACCCGAATCTGCCATTCATCACAATTTGTGACAAGTGGGGCATTTGTCTGCCTGGCTGACTGAACCCCGGTGATGCTTATCCTGAGCAGGGCCAGCCAGGAACATCAGTCAGGAGCTCCATGCCAAGCTTTCACAAAAAAAAAAACAACCCAGCTCTCTGTTGACAGAGAATCAGTGGTGGATCAGTGGCATATTTTCTTCTGGATGTGCCTTAAAATATGCCTTAAACTCACTACAGTGTGCACTGTAGGTGCTTACTCCAGTAACAAACTTGCTCTTAACTTCTCCTGTTCACGTGGCCATTTTTCCATCATTTTTGCAAAAGTGCATGTGGTAATGTAATTAACGACTGCACTTCTTCTGGTGGTGGAAGCAGGCAGTGCTGCAGGGTGGATCTCACCTCCAACAGTCCAGGACAGGTGTGCAGGCAGGAAACAGAGGGACGTGGTGTTCCCCAGGATCAGGCAGTCCCATTTTTGGCTGGAGTTGTGGGAAGTGTGGCCATGGGAAGAAAGCAGGGGCAACATGCACGTGCTGAAGCTGTGGTGGAGGCAGGGTGAAGGCAGAACCACTGGTTCTCACTGTAGGAAATGTGTGTGATGGAATCAAAGCAGGTCAGCTGTTAGAAAATAAGCAAATACCATAATGTCAGAAAACACCATTTCCCAGGCTATGGAGCCAAGTTCTTTCAGGCACTGATTCCATTTGCATCCATGAGAGGAGAAAATGTCTGCTCACACTGAAATATGGGATTTCCACTGCTGAAGTACAATTCTGTGCTCTCAAACATATGGCCCATGTCCCCCTGACCCCACCAGGAACAGTTCCACAGCCTCTGTCATAGCTGGCTTGCCATGCTGGGCTGGCAGGATTTCCAGATTTGGGATAGACAGTTTCTGCTGCGTGACCCCACCTTTTCTGCAGCCCTTTCGGTACGTGCAGAGGGACATCCTTTGCCAGCATCATTGACACCACTGCAACTCTCAGTAACTCACTGAAGAGCAGATCAGCCCCCTAGGCTGGGGTTTGTCTGTGTTAATTTTCATGGATACAGCACACACCTTTGGCCAGGATGGACAGATTTGCTGGATGGACACATTCATTGCTGTTCTGTACCCATGAACTTGGCTAAAAAGCAGCATTTTAGATTTATCTCAGCTGCCAGTAAAACCTTTAACTCAGCTCTCACCATAAAGGGGTGCACAGCTCCATCCCTCAGTATCCTTCTGGACTACCAGAGAAATTTTTGAGACACAAGACATTATTTAAACAAGTGAAGATTCATACCCAGTTATTCAAAACCCAGCATCATTAATTCATACTTTATTGATATTTTGCTTATTTTAATTTTGGTACGCTTCCTGTGTAGAACCACGTATGGAGACATGCACAGATTTATGTATGGCTGTCTGTAAATACATATAGATACAGATATATAGATATATAGATATATTGATATATCAATATATTGATATATTGATATATAGATATAGATTTATACACAAGGGATCAGAAGAAACTGGTGTTCTACTGGATTTCAGAGTCCTGACATTGAATTTACTCTCTTTGTGCTGCGATCAAATCCGGCAAGGGCTGTGCTTTGCCCTCAGCGCTCAGTTCAAGGTCTCCCTGAAGTTCCAAAGATGTCAGTTGTGTTTTATTCCCATTATTCCTTATTTTCACATGCTTGTTCACATCCAGGTTCCAGAAGAAGCTTCCAGAGGAAGTGCCAGAATTTTATTAGGGAGAGATTGTTGTGCTTTCACTCCCCGAGGAGGCCTGGTGAGATGTGAAATCAGCATCATGCTGCAGCAGGAGGCTCAGAGGTGAGGGAAGCAAAAAGATGGAAAAGTTAACAGGAAGAAGGAAAGTTTAAAAGAGGTGCAGTGCACAGGGATGTAAAGAGAAAGAAAATGACAGATGAGTATAGTGGGTCTTCTCTGATTTGCAGTGGTAATTATATTCCTGTCTGCATTTGTCACATCATTTAACAATGACCTGGAAATGATTATTTTTATTACATTTATGCTTTTCATCACTTGTTGATGATTTACAATGAAAGCTTAAAAGAGCTCACAGCTTGATTTTTTTTTTTTTTTAATATACTCACTGTTGCTGCTCTGTATCTCAAGCTTTCTGTAGACACAAAATTTTTGCCAGCGCAGCTAAATTAGTTTAGATGGATCCTGATATGTTACTGTGCAATGCTTCTCCTACAGAAAGCCAAAGCCTCATCCACATCTGCTTTGGTCAGTGCCGTCCTTTCAATAGCTGTCAGAACTTTTCCTGGCAGACAGGTTTTCAAAATGTCAGGAAGACAGAGATGAGGGAAATGCAGAGTGGAATTTTACAGGCAATACTTACCTGTGCTAAATAAAAAACGGGGCGGAGGATTTATTTCCCTGCCTCAATTCCCTTTCCCTTTAAAATCACCTTTAAAGGAAAAAATTTATTTTTTTTTAATGCACATGCATTAATGTGCTCATGTTCAGTTATGATTGTTGTCAATTAACAGGATATTCATTACATTTAAGCACATTGAGCCCACAGAAACAGCTGGAAAAATATTGTGAGCATTCATTATGCAGGAGAGAGGAAACAAACACGTGTGTCTATGTATTTCTGGGCACATGCAGGTGAAACTCCACACAGCTCCCTATATCTGGGAGAGGGCTCTCCCAAGGACTTGGATGACATACCAGCATGATGGATTTAAAATATCAGAGCAAGAGGTGAAAATAAATCCAGAGATCAAACAGGGAAACAGAAGAGAAGATAGGGAACAAACGGAGAGGAAGTTCTAGGTTAGTGGAGAGGGGAAGATAAATATCACATTTGTATGTGATTAATTCTGGATGTGAAGAAGAGAAAACTTGTAGCAATACATGAGGGAGAAGCTTAAAATTGCAGAAGAATAAGGGAAACAGAAGGTGAGAAGGCAGACCTGTACCCACCAGGCCCATTTTTTGATATATTAAGAAGAAAATCTGAATTGTACTGATCTTCACTAGTTTAAGATACAGTAAGATAAAAAGGATAGAACTGTCCTTATTTCAGAAAAAAACATCCGTGTCTTATAATTACCCTTAACAGGGATCATTCAGTGTTTTCCTTTCCGAGTGTAACTTTAATAAGTTCTAACAGGAGCTTTTAATGCACAAAATACTGCACAAAAATACAGAGTTAAGATCAAAACATCCCCACATCTACCCAGGAATTTTGTAGGATCTCAGAGGTTTTCTGGAGTGCCAGTGTATGCAGTAGATACCAGCTGGGAATGAGCTTCCAGAAGCACGAAGTGACAAATGCCATCCATGACTGTGTGAAAAGGAAGGGATGTGTGAAAAGCAGGGATGTTTAAGGCAGGTGATATCTGCATTTCCCTGGAATAGCATAATGGAGATGAAGGTGGGTGCTGCTGTGCTGAAAACTTTGAAATCAGAGAATAGAAACTGGGATGTAAACAAGTTCAGGAAATTCTGTGGAATACACTAAACTGGAAATAGAACTAGGGGACAAATGTGCACACTCCTATGCCTAACTTTCTATTCTCAAAGTCTGACTGTGTGAAGTGGCTTCATATTCAATGTATTGAACTTCCCATGTCTTGCATTTTTAAATATGGACATTAAACACCTATTTCCTCGTGGCCTGCAAAGCCAAGCTCTCCAGCAGCACAGCTCCAGGGCTGTGACTTGAGTCTCCTCTGCAAATTTTGTCTTGGATGAGCCACATCCAATCTCCCAAATCTATGAAGTTAAAGAAGCAGTACAAGCTCAGGGAGGAGAAACCATGTTCTGATCCTATCCCGACGGAATAGATGCTGCTGCTCGTCTCTTTTGTTCCCAGTTCTGATGCACAACTTGTCCATCTGTTATTTTATTAAAAAATCGTGTTCCACAAAAAAGCTGAGCTGAATATAAGTAGAAAACTAGTAGAACTGGTTAGTAAACAGTATTTTTCACATGCGTGCACTGTATTACTTTATTACCTCACTATCTGCTAATTTGTAAATAATTGCCATTTGTGGAACAGCACAGTGAGAGAAGCTTTTGTTACATTGCTGGTGAAGACCATTTAATTGCTCTTTGGTTTTTTTTTTTCTCAACTGCAGCATCACTTGTTCTTGCTAACCATCATGATACCCCTTCACTTGCAAACTCCAGGGGACACTTGGTCAGACCTTCAGGAGCCAGAATGTTTTTCTCCTGTGTGTTAAATGTGTGGGTCACAAGCTGATGGTGTCTCCTTTGGCCCTTCCCAAAATCTGATAATTGAAACAGGGAATAATTCATGTTTTTCGTCTCCTTCCTCACTTCCTTGAATGCAACCATATTGGTTTTTAAGCAGCTTGAAATGTAAAAGTACTACATGGAGACATCAGGAAAATGGGGATCAGGCATGTGTAGGTAGAGACCTCTACAACATGGGTGTTACCAGTTAAATTGCGTGATTAAGGTTTCTAAATAAGCTTCTGACGTCTTTTGAAGAAAGGGGAAAGAAAAACAAAAATACTATTGCAAGGAGATAAATTTAAATATGCAACAGCAGAGAAAATAAATATTGTCATTAATTTAGTGTATGATCATTGATCATATGAATTTGGATAAAAAAGAAAATGTTTAAAAAAAACCAAAGATTTTCCTCTAGGCTGCCAGGTAAATTAAATATCTTCCCAAAATTTTTTTTTTTTTTTTGGAACCTACTGGCTGTCAAAAACTTAGAGGAGCTGAAAAACCCAGAGATTCAGTGTAAGAATTACAGTTGGCTGCTCCAGCCCCTAATTGCCTGGTGTCCTTGGCAAGAACAAGCACAGAGCCCTGTCATTTGATACCTCCAACCACAACCTGTGATAATCCATGCCCTTTAATCCTTCGTATAGCTGTCACTGTGTCATCACAGTTTATTTTAAAATGGTGTTCCTCAGTACTAATCTCATTCCCAATCATTCATATTAATGTTAGAATTAGAGTGAATTAGGGCATTATTTGCCTCATATGTGACACTTAAGTACTCGTAAGTAATTGCACGGGGGAGAAGAGAGCATTACATGGAAATGGCACATCCAGTATGAAGGATGGAAGAGGCCAATATTAAACTTTTAATAGAAATAACTCCAGCAGAACTTTCCCACAGGCAGCAGAACTCTGATATTTTTAGCTGGTTGGGGCCAATGTATGTTAAGAATAGCATTCGCTGCAGTGGGAAAATACACAATTTCTATTATGGGGCAGTCAGAATAACAACACTGATGATACACTGGTATAAAATATGTAATTATCTAGCATACAAAAGAATAAATCACATAAACTGTTTACAGTAGGAATTGTGAAGGGACAATGACACATTGTTGTCTTCTTTGCATAGCAAGGATAAAGTCTGGCTTCTAAAATTGCGAAATCTAATTCGCGGTGTTTATGTGATGCTTCCTGCAAGAGGCTCCGATAAGATTGTTTAATTATTATTACTAATAAATTAGGGTGGATATTAACTTGGTTAAAATGGGAGGTAGAAGTGGTTAAAATTAGAAAGATGTTAGCTTGGATAACATCTTGTATTTCTTCACGTTGTACCATTAGTCTAAAATCACACAGAATAATCCTCCTTGGCCATGCAGCTGCAGATAACTGCAATTTCCCTTTAGAACCATTTTATCATGCAAAATTCAGTGGAAAATTCACAATCATACCTGGAGTGAAGCCCAACTCTTTGAGAGCTGTGCTTGGAGTGATCATTCTTATTACAGAGCTCCTACTCCATCATATTAATAATTATTAATAATGCAGAGAACAAAGGCATTGAGTGTCCTCATCTATCATCATGTATAAAAATAGTTTTAATTGATAAGCCCCGTCTGTTCTGGATGCTATTATTGTATCACTATAAATTGTAAAAATAGGGTGAAATCAATATTTTTTATCTGTCCTCCTTGGTAGCGAAGAAAGACCTAAGCTTCAGGATTAGCGGGCAGATATGAGGAGGATTTCTTTCTTTGTGATACAAATCTGTATTAATTGATTTTTCTTGATGTGGATTAATTGCAGCTCTTTATTAGGAATAATATCACAAATAAACTATAGACGAGTATAGATTGCTAAGCCTAGATTTCAACTGAATGAGGCTAATCAATACCTAAGTCTGTAATTTAAAGCAATTCATTAGGGCCTCGGGAAAAGCTAAATCATATACGTGAGAAATGTCTCATCTGGAGCCTGACAAGAGTTTATCCCTAAACAGAATAAATACATTTGTAATGTATAATTATTGCAGATTAATCTTGCTCAAATGCCTTTTTTTTGCTTGCCAGCTCTAAGGGTGAGGAGAACACCAAGGGGCCAGAGCTCTGTGTGTGTTTGCCATCAGGTGAGCAAGGCAGGAGAGGAGAGGAGTCTGAGAAGGAGCGGCTGAGGGAGCTGGGAAAGGGGCTCAGTCTGGGGAAAAGGAGGCTCAGGAGGGACCTTCTCACCCTCCCCAGCTCCCTGACAGGAGGGGGCAGCCAGGTGGGATTGGGCTCTGCTCCTGGGGAACAGGGACAGGAGGAGAGGAAACGGCCTCAGGTTGCACTGGGGTAGGTTTAGATTTGATATTCGTGAAAATCTGTTCACGATATTAAAATATCAAATATTCATATTTGATTTGATATTAGTGAAAATTTGTTCATGGAAAGGTTGGCCAGGCCTTGGAACAGTGCCCAAGGCAGTGGTGGAGTCACCATTCCCAGAGGGATCTAAAAGCCACAAAGCTGTGGCACCTGGGGACACGGGCCAGGGGTGGCCTTGGCAGTGCTGGTGGTTGAACTCCATGATCTTAGAGGGCTTTTCCAGCCTAAATGATTCTATGATCCTATTCTTTGACTCCAGCATTGCACAGCAGACACATTTTGGATCTTCCAGGTCATTAAAAACTGATGGCACCGGTGCATCCCTCATGCTCTCTGTTCAGTCAAATGGAAAAAAGATCTTAAGCGTCCATCTCAAGTTGAATACACCAGCAAACACGATTAAAATTGCTACAATTGCTGTCTTCAGGAAATTTGAGTGACCTGTAGCCAGTGTTTGTTATAGGAGGTGATTTCCAGGGTTTTGTGAAGAGCTTTTAGAATAAAAATTGAATCATAAAATAAGGTTGTAGCACGTGGGCAATATTGTTGTAAAGCTTGAGACAGATTCTAAGTTCAGAAGCACTAAATGTAAAACCTGGGATGAAACAACGAAGCCAGTGCAACAGCAATGAACAAAAAAGACAAATTTCAAAATTCTGTAGTAGTCAGTATACTTTAAACATACATATTGGCACATGATCTCCCTGGCCACGTGTGTGGATAACATAGAAGCAGACTCTCAAGAATGTACTAGTAGTTCTGACTAGTTCAAATTTTAGCATTTACCAGATCCATGAACTTCTTTAAACTTACGAAGGAGATGTTTTTGCCTTGGTAATTCCATGGATGGTGCACTGAACAAGATGTTTCCTTTCTGTTGCTTAAGAAACTCAATTTTAGGGCTAGAAATCCCAAGCTCTTAGCACAAGCCCCAGGTTTCAGTGAGGCTACAGCAGGGATAAAAACAAATTATTCCTGCTGGGAAAACCATGATTTTCTCTATAATGTAATAAGCCAGACAAAGCATTCTATAACTCTCCAATGTGCATTTACTGTCAACCAGTAGATGCTGTTATTGCCACAAGTCTTGTCCTTCTTTCCTCTGCTCCTAGTGGGAAAGCCACCTTCATTTCCAGTGCTGGAGCCTGTAAATTCCTTCGGTGGAGATTCCTCCAGTGAGTTTGACTCTCACTGTGAAGATCCCACACGTTATTAACTCATGTGCACCAAAGATAAAACAACCGGGAATTTAACTTGGTTAAATTACTTTTGACTTCTGGTTCCCACATACACAAGTTTGTCCTCGTTCTTGTGTTAAGGATTGCTTTGACAAGTAACTCATCTAATTCAAAGTAGCTGCTACCTGAACTAACTTCTAGGGAAGACTCGACGTGATTTGGGGCCAATTTTCTGCGTGCCATGGTCCCTTTACACAGCTGTATGGGAGATACTGATACCAAGTGTATTTAATTGATACAGAAATAATGCCCCGCATAATTACATCATGAACATTGCTAGAGAATAGAAATTTCTTGCTTTTTCTCGTTCATTTATACCTGTCCTGTATAAATTCCATGTGGCTTCCCTGGCAGCACAGTAAACAAGGCCTAAACCTGAAGATGTGTGGAAAAGGGAGGGCATCCAGGACAGACTGCTCTTGCATTTGACAGCTAACAAAGCCAAGGGAATAAACAGCAGAATAAACCAGTGTGCCCTCTTTCTGGCTTAGATTATCTGGAGGCCATCTGAATAAACTCTCAGCTGCAGCAGGAAGCCCTGGGACTAGATCTTTCACCTTCCTTTGATTGTCATTTTCCAATTGTTTTCATTTCTCAGTGACGCCAGCACACTTGTTCACTGCTGTTCCATTCTGGCCTTGCTTTGCCAGATCCACCCAGAAGAGGCTGAAGCCAGGAACAAATAGAGCCTCAAAAAGAGAGGCTTTCCTTGGGGCATCCTCGTAGGTGAGGTCCTGAAGAAGGATGCAGGCAGTGCTGCAGTTTTGTGTGAGTGCTGCAAGTTCATCAGGCTTCTTGAATAGGTGGAAATGCCATCACATGCTCAGAATCGAGGGTACCAACAACAGAGATATTTCTGTGAAAAAACACTAAAATGTGTCCTTTTTATGTCTTTTCCAAACCAGAAAACTATAGAATTTTCTAGTTTCTGTTAGATTGGTAGTGCCATGAAAAGTGGTGCAGTGTGGCAATGCAGCAAGTTCACAGAGAACTCCAAGATGGAAGGGACCCACAGGGATCATGGAGTCCAACTCTCAAATAAATGGCCCATATGGGGATTGAATCCATTTTGGTGTTACCAGCACCATGCTCTGACCAATTGAGCCAATCTCAGTTCACCTCCTCCTCTCCTCTCCTCTCCTCTCCTCTCCTCTTTTTTTCTTGTTTATGGGATGTATTGCCCAGGTACAGATGTGTATCACCAACCAAAGAAGGAGATAACACATCGGCGAGTCTGGCACTGTGATTTCTCATCTCTCCTGTTGGGTTTGGCTCATTGCCAGCTGCTCATGTGAGATGAAGGAGAGCAAGACGCACACTGCTCAATATTTATCCCTGTCACCTGACCAAAACTCATCATTCCACGGGAACAGGAGTTGGCATGAGTGTCAAGAAGGCCGGACTTTCCTGACCTTACATGTGTCATGTCCATTTTAGGCTGGGGACTGCTTGGCAAGGAAAGCAAACACAGATGCCACCGCATCTATTTCCCCTGTGCGAACATTTCAATGGCGCAGGGGTTGCCAGTTTGGCGCTCAACATTAACATTAAAGCTCAGAGGGGAAAGGCTGCTCTGGAATGGCCCAGCAGAGAAAGTCATCCATATATTTGCATTTTACAGCTATTAGTGGTGCCGCATTCAGAGCAGCTCCCTGGTCTGAGGGTGGATTTGCAGGGCAGCTGCATTTTTGGAGGTTTCCTTTGAAACGGAAACAAAACAGAGAAAGAAGCACCAAACCGCAATTTTAAAAATAGGATGCTTTAAGAAGCCTCCTGGAAGTCACAGACTGTCCTTATATCGTTCAATTTTTTGAATTCTTCGGGAGTGAGAACAGCCTCGGTTGTCAACAGAGCGCTGTTCAGAGGGACGAGGCAGGAGAGTGAAAGAAGGCTGGCTATTGTTCGGGGATGTGGTGTAGGCTGCAAGAATGCCTTGGGAATGCAGCGCCCGCTTGTCAGGCAGAGAGAGAGGGCTTTGTGTGGGAACCCTGAGGCAGAGTGTCAATCATATGAATAACCACTATCTCGGGTTTTTATTTTGATCCTTGCTGTCACATTGCCCTGCCTGGGGTTCGTAAGGATGGTTACCAATTTCCTGGGACATGCTGGTGTCTAATCCAAGCTGTGCAGGTACCACGTGCGGGAGATCTGACCTATCGTGAAGTGGGAAGGAGTGTTGGGAGCATTTTCACACCTTTCTTGTGTGCTCTGTTTTGTACCACTCTGACACAGCCTTGAGCATCATTTATGAACAGGTAACACCGCCCTGCTTTGGCGAGGGAGCACTGTTTTCCCTAAAATAAGAACATCTTTATCATTCCGCAGAAGAATGTGCATGATTTGAAGCACTTATAACTGGAAAAGGAAAACACTGGGTAATAGAAAGGAAAAGCAGCAGAAGTGTAAAAACCATGACAATGGTGCACATTGTGCCTGGGTGCAATGATGTCAGAGCGCTGTTATGAAATTCCTCAAAATCCTGAACGAAACAGAGGCAACATGCCTGAAAAGGGTGCATCCGTGATTAAAATAATTTTAGTCTTTAAGCAAATTAATGCTTGAAACAGGAGCTTGCAGGGCTGGGGATAACATGCCTGTGGTGACCCGAGTTAGATCTGGAGTCTCGCTCCCTCCTCACGGTTTGGTGCCACTTCGTGGTGCTTACGGCAGAGCCGCCTTCGAGGTAACGCTGCTTTGCTTGCCAGCGATGGGAGGAGATCACACACCGATAAAATCCTCCTCCTCCTGGGCCAGGATTTCATGAGCCTACACCACGCACTGTGCAGGGATCATAAGGGATCTGTCTCAGTGGAGTTATTTAGGGCCAAGAGGAGCAAATTTACTCAGACACCCAGAAGTGAGAGCCGCCATGTGAATAGGCAGGAGGAAAGCGGGTCCCGAGCGGCACAGGGTGCAGTCCTACACCGCCAAAATCGAGGAGAACCTTCCCAAAAAGTTGAGAGAGCCTTAAGAATGTGGATTTTGGGATAAACCATGCTACTTCACCGGCCTACACCACGGTTTATTTGGTGTAGTGAATGAATGATATGCCATATAAAAATCTGTTTAAATCACTGTAGCTCTCGTCTGTTCAACAGGGCTGTGCTGATTTGTCCCAGCTGAAAATTTATTTCACCACCTCAGGTTTCTTCTTCGCTTTTATAGCCACTCTAGCTGTATAGCACTTAAGAGCAGCACCCTGTTATGTTGGAGTTTTCCATGATTCATTTCAGGAATTCAAAATACACACAATCATTTGTACTTGGGGCTTAGATGCTTCCCAGAAAATCATCTTGATTGTAGAAGCAAATCTTATTGATGAGCAAAAATACTGGGTTTTTGGGCAAAACTGGCAACTTCCAAAGTATGCCAGGACACAGAAGCCTACAGGATGGATGCACCATTGGGAATGACCAGTAACTGGAGAAAGCCATGCATTGTTTCACAAAATTTTGAAATGTGTTTCAGACTAACCCATGAAAAATATTCATTTTCAGTCAAGAGGCTAAAAACTTTGCGAGAAAAAAATATTACATCTCTTTTATTTCGGTTACAAAAAGAATAATTTATCTTTCTTTTCCCCATTAAAACACAATTCAGAATACATTTTAATATGAAATCCTACAAATCTCACTGAAAAAAATGTTGCTGCAATCCCTTGGGGAAGAGGGAAGGGTTGTTTCTTTTGCATTTGCCTCGTGTTGTGAGGGCGTGAAAAGGAAAATTTCTCCTAATAGCGATAATTTAGTCAAGAGCTGTTTTAAAAAGAAATGTGATTTGACCGAGATAGTGGCCAATTCTTGGATTAGATTTTTCAGCAGTGCACAAAGCAAACACTCCAGTTGGGGTTCCAAACTACAACTACCAAAACTCTCTGATGACTAACACTTCCTGGCTGTGCTTCATGCTGGCTTGGAAAGAGCAAGATGACTTTTTGTCTAAGCCTGTACCAAAGTTATATAAAAAGCTGTGAAAAAGGTTGTGCAGGTCCATCCACAAGCATCTGCCTTTTGCACATGCTTGTGGTGTTTTTGCTCGTGGCTTTTGAAGAGAATTAATCTCATGTTTAATTAAATCATTTAGCTTTACTCCAGCCATACTTTTTTTTTTTTTTTCTCTAGCTGGCTGTTTTTCCATGCAGGAATTTGCTGCAGTCCCAAAAGAAGGATGAATAACGCTTCCTATCCTGACCACAGAGTGAGCTGATGGTGCATGCTGTCAATGGACATTGCTACTGAGTGGCTGCCAGGGAAGAAAAACATCCATCGTCCACTCTGGGTGGATCCCGGGGCTCTCCCCTTGGCCGGAGCCAGGCTGTGACAAGATAGGCTGGTGTTAATTAAAATGAATGTGATAATACCCACACCTCCAAAACACTGTGAAAGCCATTTGTGTGTGTTTAGGAGGTTCTTTGACCCTCAAATGAAACCCACAGAACAAAAACAACAGCTGAAAGCAGACGGAGGACTGAGCACACCTGATTTTTGTAGGAATGTGCACCCATAGATTCAAAGCATTGTGTAAACACCTCAGGAAATAAAGACCAAGGAAGAACTACATGAAAACCCTCTTCTTGCTCAGAAAACATTCTGCCTTCCCGTTCCTGCTGCCTCCCTTCCATCAAACAATGACCTTTCATGGAGCTTAATCCCTGCTAGCGCCCACCCTCACTCTTCATTAAGCTCTACATCATGCGTTTCCAGGCGGCTCTGACTGGAAATGTCACACTCCCAGCTGCACTGCCAGCAACGCTCCCAGTCCTTTCCTCTGCTGGCCTCAGCTGCTGCATGGTCCAGCTCCCCCCAGTTTTCCACATTGGAGGAAGGCTGGAACTGGCAGGAAGCTCCAGCAAGGCCAGGAACACCCAGGGCCAGGAAGCGGAGGCTGGAAAGGCTGGGCTGGATCGGAGTTTCCCCACCCCTAAATTGGTCTCAGTGTCCTGATTAAGTTCTCTCTCTCCTCCCTGCCACAGCCCACTCCCACGGATGCTCTCAAATCCAGAATTATTACCCACTGTCTTATGGGGAACTGCACTTTGTAAGGAACTCATCGGTCAGAAGAGCTCAACTCCCAGCTGGGTACCTTTATAATGACCAGATTTTCAGATGTATTCAGCATTTTGCATTTATTTGCCAGATACTCTCTTGAAAAGTTTGGTTCCAGTAGCCAGAAAGACTAAAACTCTATGAAAGGAGTAAGTTAGAAAAAAACTTTTTCATAAAATCACTGTCCTGTCCAAGGGTCCAATTCTCAGGTGTTCTGCAAGATCCTGTAAAAAAGTCACTGATGATTTTAAACTTTTTTTTTTTTTTTAAACCTTTTTAAAATTTTTTACACTTTTTAAAACTTGTTTTTAACATTCCTATCAACTTTACATAGCTATTTTTCTTTATTGTACTCTGTCCCTTGTTTGCTGTTTGTGCTTTAAAAAGTGGTACCTGCATTTGAAGGGATCATCTTTGATCCTTGTGCTGGTTTTGTGGTTATCTTCATTTTATACTCCAGATAATGGAAAGACCCTGCAGGCTCCCTTCTTGACTCTCCCTCCGTTTTCATTCTCCTCTAGGGCTGGACTACTTTTTCGTACAGGTTATCGTCAAAATGGGAATTTTAGCAGAGCTCCATTAACTCAACACGTTCCAATTTTTGTAATCACATTTCTGCTTCCTTGCTCCGTATCACTTGGGCCGGGCTGGACCGAGGCTCCCCAGGAGCAACTTCCTGACCAAGAGCTGTGGCTGCTGGGAACTGAGACAGGGATTCAGCCTCACAGGACCCGACAGCATTGCCTCTAAACCCCCTGGGTCAGGGAAACCTCAGGACTGTTTTAATCCTTGGGCACCCCTGGAAGGATGCTCTAACCAGTGCTGCATGCCAGATACAGCGGTGTGGTGCGTACGCATCTCTTGACACAGAAAGGCTGCTCTAAAATGACTCCTCTGTTCTAAAATGTTGCTGGCAAATTGTTGTGAACATGGGAAAGAAACAAGAGTGTTGAGAGCTCTGGGTATTATTGAAATATTTAAATATTATATATGGTGACGCCTGTAATTCAACGTTTGCTGTGGTAAACATGACAGAAATGAATGTAGCAAAATGTTATTCCATATTCTAAGCCAGATTCTTGAGGTTTGTTTTATTTATATCACATGTGGCAGGGAGAAATAATTCTAGGAAGGCTCAAACCACATATTTTCTTTTCAAGTTGCCAAAATATCTTAGAGAAATCAATTGCTGGGGACTCTTCTGTGTGGCTAAAGATTTATTTTTAACCTCTTGGTGTGCCAAAATCAGGAACAATTATTAATCTGTCCTGAAACTGCCAATACAACCTGCTAGCAACAGATGGTGTGAATGAGAAGCCAGAAGTGGCCATTTTTAATATTCAATAGATTAAAAAAAAACGTAGTTCTCTAATCTTATCTAACCTCTTGTGACCGAGGGTCTACGGTATTGACTAAAAGACAATATCAATAGCCTGGATTTGAACCTGATTCAGCCGGGGAACTGCATCTTCTGAGTGCATCTTTGTACCTCTGAATGATGCTTCATGTTCCCGTCTCTGCTGGCTTGGGAAGGAGAGGGGCACTGAGGGTTCCCCTTCGGCAACTTGAAAGCCAGAGCACCCCGTGCTGCAGGTGGCTGCACTCCAGGGGCTCTTGTTTAGGTCTGAACTTGTATGGGAGTTAAGAACAGCTCCTGTCAATGCCTAGGGATGGAGGAGTGTTACATTACTAGATATTATCTCAGCCTTGCTGTATTTATACATCTCAATTACAAAATCAGGAAGTGTTGCCAGCCATCCTTTGGATACAGCTGGCACAAACACACACACACACACACACACACACACACACAGAGAAAAGAACAAACAAAAAAAAAATTCCCAAACTGCGAGCCTGCTTGATTTTTTTGATCAGTTAAGGATTGTGGAAATCTGATTCTTGCAGCCTGTGGTGATGCTGTGCTGCTGGGGAAACTGGGTTTTGTCCCGTGTGCCGCTGCCGGCAGCAGCAGGAACACAGAATTCCACAGCTGCCCAGGAAAGGTGGATCCCAGCTCCAGATTCGCTCACCCTGCCTGTGAGAAAAGGCTGTATCTGAATTTCTGAGTTCGGCATTGCTCATTATTTGCTGTAATATCTCTGCACCCCTGTTTTCTTTTGCGAGAGCACCTCTGTCTCTGTCCTTGCCAAGCAAACACAGCAGATGTGGCAGGAGGACAAACTTTGCACATTTGACTCTGGGACAGACAAAACCTCCTGCAAAACCGAAGGCTGCAATTTGAGAAGCTGCTCCTCTCTCTATTTTTAACGCCTTTATGGATAGCTGTGTGCACGGACCCCATATCCTGGTGGCTCAGCAGCTCCTCACCCCCAAAGCCCTGGTCCAGGCCTCCCTCCTGCCGCTGTCCTGCGGCCCCTCGGCCCCTTCCCGCCTACGTGTCCGCACACGGAAACCACTGACCACGGTCAGGCTGTCCCCTGACAATTGGGGATGTGGGAAAGCGCTTCCCGGGCAAGCAGCAGCCTCTCCGGAGCTCAGGCCAGGGAGGAAAGGCCGATGCACCAGGGGAGAGCACTGGGAGGACATTGCAGCTTCCTGAGGAAGGGAAAAGGAGCTCTCCCGCTGCGGGGTTTTCCCTGGAGGCTACGAGAGTGAGACTTCCAAATTGGAGGAGTGGGAGAAAAAGAAGGAAAGATGAAAGAATGGCCAGCTGGAGGGATGTAACCTTGATGTGGTACATTAGTACACGGATGGCAGGGACTGCTGTGGAATGGAAGATGCGGGGAAACACCAGGAAAGATAAACTTCAATATCAAGTGGTCTTGGACAGTAAAATTGAGTGTGCCCAGCACAGTGAAACACCTAAGGAACAAGGGCATAGCTGAACTATTCTTCAAGTGTTGTGTCAGCCTGATGGATTTGTGCTGGAAAGAAGCAGCCTTAGGAGGCCTGGCAGGCCTGGGAGGCCTGATGACCTGAGCAGCTTCAGCAAAGTATTCTTCATTTCTACGGATGGATGAGACACAGAACCCCTTCCTAGCTTTGGAATGTGTCTTGCACTGGGAGGACATTCACTCATCTGAAAATGGGGTTATGAAGTGATTATTCGGGCCTGTAGCATTGGTTCACAACAGAAATAATATTAAAATGCCTTCCTGTGACAGCAAATTTCTGCCAGCTTTGAGATGTGTTCCTAAATGGTGATTTCGTACTATCAGGCTGTTTTTTCTCATGTTTGTGTGGAAGTCTCTTTGTCTCCCTGGCTTCTAGGAGAATTTCTGCACTATTAGCAGTGAATTAAGTCTGAATATCAGAATATGTAACTCTGAATAATGGCCACAAAGCATGGGTTTCCTTAACGTGAAAATACTCTGCATCCATGGAGAAATAGCTTCAGCACTTCTGTGATACAATCTGCAAAGCACAACCAGCCTTTGTAACCACAACAACACAATGCAGAAAAATAAGTGAGTGGTCTAAGACATGATATGAGAGCCATTTAGTAATGGAAATAAAATTATTTTTCTCTTGTTTGACTTTCTGTGTGTGTGCATTATAGTTCTCGTTCTTACTTCTCTCGTGAGTGGTGGAAAACCTACAGCTGTTTAGCTTTCTAATATCACAGAAAATAGCCCAGATTTTTGCTCTGCCTCACTTTGAAACTCTCTTTTAGGTTGTTCTGTGTCGTTTGTTCTCAGAGAAGAGAGCTTTGTGTTTGATATTAACACTAACAGAAAAGTCCTGAACCAAATAAGCCCTTAGAGCTCAAGGGGGACATTTCCACATTTTTCTGCAGTCTAGATGGGCTAATCACACAGTGCAAAAACAGAGAAAAAGCCAGGGATTTGGAAATTATATCTTCAGAGTTGTTTTTTAAAATCATGTTTCAGTCCACTATTTGATATTTTTCTTTTTTTTAGGTTTTGCTGTTTAAACAACAACAACAACAGATTTCCTTTTTCTTTTCTGTGTAGGGAATCATAAAAGATATGGATTATATGGAACAACCTAGGCTGGAGTAGAAGAAAATGCGATCACTTTACAGGACTGAATCCTAAGTAGCACCAGAATTCCTGACAACACATAAACTACAGAAAAGCCTGCAGTAACTAAACTTCTTTTTTTGAATGAGTGCCTGGTGCTGGAAGGTACCATTGACAAGAAAGGCATCTAAGGACACTTAGCAGAGAATATTCAGTGTCTTCCAAGATCCAGTGCCTCAGCAGGCAGGAGCAGAGACGTGGGGGTTTTTAGCATCCAAAAAAAGAAAGGTGAAGGGTTCATCTCAGTCCTAGGTGGTATTTTAAAGCTGGTGTGGTTAAGGCATGCCCAGCGCTGCTGCCAGCAGCTTGCAAACCATTTTCTTTTGACTTTTCCTGTCTGAAGGACAAGAGCTGGGGTTGGGATTAGCAGGAGCGTAAAGCAAGCTTCAAACTCACCCCTCACTCCTTTCATCATCAGACCATTTGTATTTTCTACAGAGCTGGAAAACAAACTCTTCCACACTCCAGCTCAAGTAAATTCCGCTGTAGTTCTCTTGATACAGCTGAGTGATGACTGACATCAGTTGATGATATTTTCCTTCATTTTTATTTTGAGATTTAACCTTTTTTTGCAACAAAATCACAGAGAATTAAGCCCTTTTTGGCAATGACTGTAGTCAAGGACTATGAAGTAAAGCCAGGAGCATTTATAAAATATCCGTGATAGAATCATATATATATATATATATATATACACATGCACATATATATACACATACATATATCTACATATATATATATATATAAAATAAATTTCAGCAGCCCGCTTGTCAGGCTTCTAAAACTGACAAGTGAGAAATAAGGAACTTTCAACTCAGAAGTCATTTTCTCTTTACAGTTCGTGAGATTTTTATTCTTAACAAGAGTTCTATAGAAAATAGAGAAAGTTGGGTCACTCTCAATTCACATCCCCTTGCCCCCTCAAAAACAGAGATGTATGTATGTATACACACATATATATAAAGGAGTAATCTATATATGGGTATACATGAAAGACATCAAGAAAGAGCATGAAAGATATAAAAAAGAACATTATGGAAGAAAAACTATGTGTACAAATGATTAGTTTAATGACCATTAGACCCCTAATGTCTTGGAGAATTCAGATAGACCTAATCCTAAACAACAACAAACCTGCTCTCCTTTTTTTTTTTTTTTTTTTTTTTTTTTTTTTTTTTTTTTTTTTTTTTTTTTTTTTTTGGCACTTTAAAACAACTTTGAAAGTTACAGTATGTTTTCACTGGTCTGCCTTCAACAAGGTTTAGTGGCCATTTATGTGATGTGATTTACCCCCCATTAATTTGAAATTTTCTGGCAGGAAATAAACCACCACAAAAAAAGAGGCTCTGATATTCTGGCATTGTTTTATTTCTACCTGTATTGAAGCAAAGGAATCATTTCAATTCTGAAGCCACCTACCACACCGAGCTGGTAGGAATGATTTTAGCTGCAGGACGTAAAACTAAAGATAGTGTTAAATCTGCATGTATAAAACAGAAGTCTGCACACCCAAACCCACATTTGCATGTGCAGAATGAGTTGGTTCATGCTCGGGTGAGGTTTTGCCAGTGTGAGCATGCAGGAACACTTGGGTCAGTTGTTAAAACGCTGCACACACAGAACTCACAAATCCTATTTGATCTGTTTTGTGACTCTGCGCACACAGCAATGAACACCTAAAGCCTGACATGGGGTAAAGAAGCGAACTGCAATAATAAAATACCTCTTCTCCATCCACTGTTGAATTCCCAAATGTCTAAGTCAGTTTTGGATGTACACGTCTTTCCACACTAACAAAGCACTTGAATGGGAACCCATCTATGAGGAATGATGTTTCTATTTCCCCTTATCAGCAGGATGTTTAGCCATTCTTTTTAATACATTGCCAGTAAAATAAAATTGTATAGATGTAGAGAATATTTATCACAGATTCTCGACTAAGTATGCTGTAAGAGTAGAATACAAAATGTTTTATTTATATTCTGCAGATTTTTCAGAAAACCTTCATGTGCAGCACACAGCCCATAGCGGATCCAAGCGCATCCACCCTACTGGAGTAAGTCTCATGTAGATTCCAATTTTCCATTGGATGGAAAAGCACTGGAGCAACTGTACTGGAGTTGAAACACTTCATTTTTAATAGCTAGGGAAGTAACACAGTGGCTGGGTAATAAAGTCCTATCAAACAGGCACATCCTGGAAAAATCCACTCTGTTTTTATTAGGAGACCCTCTGCCATTAAGTTGTTGCCTGACCTATGTTCCTTAATTTTCCCTGCAAGTGAAGTGAGAATACTGTCCTTTTCAAGACTCATTGTTCATTTATTCCAGCAGTATGTACTATGATGAGTATTAATAAGCCTGTCTCCAACTGACAAAAAAATTACTTCTTTAGTTTTTATCAGTGAAATATGGTCAGTCATCCAAAAATTTACTTCTCTGGCATACCCTCCACTTGCCATAATGAGGAAGTCTGTCTCAAGAAATATATGATTAGAAATAATGCTTTTATGTTTTCTATATTTTGTTATTCTTGCCTCAAATCACAGCTCGGCTCAGCAGGATCTGACATGGTTGAAATACTGAAACCCCCACTCCTCCAAAGCAGTGTTTATTATAGAAACCACAAACTTAACCTAACCTAGAGCAGCTTTTCCAGCAGTGATATAATTACAGTAGTTATTGTTGCAATAAACCAGATGTTCCTGAGCTGGAATGAAAGCACTTCCCCCCCTCATTACATTTGTTACGTTGCCTCTTTTCAAGTTTCACATCAGCTGTTCAGAAAGTGCTCTCTTGGTTGAGTGTCACTTACAGATTCTTGCTGGGTGAGTCTTTTTAGGGTAAAAGAATGAAATGCTGGCCGGGCTCTGAATTTTCACTGCTCTCCTTAAAGCCTCCAACCTGACAGTTTTCAGTGTCACTAATTCTTGCCCTGGCTTTAAGATATTTTTTTGTCCTTTAAGACACTTGGCTAAAAAAGAAAAAACCCAACACTTTGGAAAACCGACTCATTGAATGAGTACATTGTTCTGTGTGAAAGGGAATGTTCCACTCCTATGAAATCAATGGAGTTTAACGCAGACTTCAGTGGAGCCACCATTTCTGTCACTATTTTGGGCAATTTAGTTATTGGGCAACATGGGCAGCTTTGGAGAGCAGCATCTCTTGAACTGCTTTGTCAGCTGTGTTTGTAACTCTGGACCATGAACAACCATTCAACCTGAACCACGAAAATCCAGCGTTGCTCCAACATTACACATCTTGTATTTTTAACAATGTGTTAGTCAACACATTTCTAATATTTCCCAGCCCAATCAAGTCCTAACTGCAAAAATGTGCTGCCAATAAAAGAGCTGGACTGTGTTTAAACTGCTAGGACCTTAGACATGAAAGTTGTTGTAATATTTCATGTGTGCAAGAAACCTGTCTAGGAGCAGCAACCACGAGAAGTCAAGAAGTCAGGAGATTGCTTTATTGCACTTACAGAGCCATATAATAATACAATAAAGAAACACAAACGAGGCTTGGGGTTTTGTTTACTCATAGGTAAGTTCTCATGAAAACACAGGAACGGTAAGAATTAATTATCTTATCAACTATCTGAACAAGTCACGGCAATCCTGGAAGAAACCTTTGTAATGCTCAGGTACACGTGCTGCTCTTTTTTCTGTGCTCACTCGTGGTAAACTATTAGTCAACCCATCCCCGTGGCAACTGCAATGTGACGAGGGAGGAATTCACCCCGTGGTCTGCTAAATTTACACTTTGTAAAAATGTAAATGTTTCTTATAGGAGGAATTTACATGGCTCTGAAACACGGCCCAGCTTTTCACTGATGTGGTAGGGGATGCAGACGCTGTTGGCCTGGTTTTACAGAAATCTTTGAAAATGGGCCATAAAATAGCTGAGGAAACCCAAGAGGCACCCACACGTTTGGAAGCAGATTATAAGAGAGCTCTGCTGCTCAGCCACAATCAGCTCCCTGCTTTCAAAAGACACGGTATCAATTTCACATTTTTTGCTCTCCTGCAGGGAACGTGTCAGAGCTGAAATAAATAAATAAGCAGGGCCCATGTCCAGGGAACCTTGACGTCTCTCCCATCACCGAGCCTGGGAGGCCCCTGTGCTTCCTCCCCTGGCTGTGACATGCCCAGCAAATATTTCCACCACCCACACTTGATTCATTCTCAACTCTCCTCACCCACTCATCATTACAGCTGTGCAAAGCATCCATTACAAACCCTGGAGCCATCCAAAATGTACCTTTGTAACTTTGCTCTGTGCTTCACACCCAGCGGGGACTGCTTGGGCTTTTGGGTAGATTAGCTTTTGGAGACAATCAACCCCCGGTTTCATGCAAATCTGGGCCCAGGTGAAGGTGAATGATTTATGGGTTGCATATTTTGAAAATTGCAGAGAGAGTTTCACATCACTTCACTGTGTAGATCTCTGTCATATTCATGGAAATTAAAAGAGATGTGTGCATAGTACACTGCAAAAGGGAATAATAATAATAATGGTGGTCAGATCCCAAATGCGCTCCATGCATCACAAACAATTCCTGGTCTGAAGGACCTGGGGCGCAGAGAAGGAAAAAAAAAAAAAAAAACAACTCTTTTTAACTCTTTAACACTTTATTGCTTCAAAGTGTAAGTCACTCACAAATTTTTTACAACATTCCTTCGTTTAGCACATATGCATGCCACTAGTGGCTGAATTAGACAGGAACTCTGCAAGGAGTTGCTGTAACGATGCTCTTGGGCAGTAACTCCAGAATTCAGATGGAAAGTTAGATTTTTCGGGGGTCAAAATGAGAGAGTTATTTGGTTGGTGGCAAAAGATCGTGTTTGCAAAGTTTGGATTTGAATGCTCACCAGGATTTGGGGCAGCCCAGTTAGCAAAACGAAGCAGTTAAAGAGAATCTAGATTATGCCAACCCTACTGGGTGACATCTCGCTCTGTCAGCTTTCAGAACTGTGGGGCAATCTACTTTAAAATCACTGGCAGAAACTGTAGATAAACAAGGTTTTAAAAAACAGCATTTCAAAGGACGGGATTCAATATAGGAGACTCTCTGGCTCCTTGGTCAGACGGGATTGAAGAAACTAATTCCACATTTTAATTTTTAAAGGAAGCCCAGACCAGTTAAGGCAGAAGTACCAAACATGTCACTTAACATCTTGTAAAAAGAAACACTTCCTTTTTTCTATTTGCAGCATGGCATCTTTTAATCTGCAATATAATCCTTTTCTATCATGAGTGACTCCACGCAGAAGATTGTAAGCACCTTACCAGATCCCAGCTGTGGAACACACTCCTTCCTGCTGATTCTAAAATATTAATTTAAGTGAGAGCCAGAGGGACAGCTTTCAGTGTGTGGTGAATGTTGCTTTGTCATCTTGTGACCTCAATTATTTTCTTAAATCTGGTGATGCACCCATTTATCAAAATGCCTTCAAGACAAGCAGGGAAAGGGCTTGAAGAGTTTGAACAAATCACAAAAAATGGCTTGAGGTGGAGTTATAGCGGACTTCAGGTCACATTGAGAAGAGCAGTGAGGCGTGGGGTTCAGCTGAGCAGAGGGAGATGCGCAGTGCAAGTGTCTGAACGGGTCACCATGGAGTGAGGCACTGTTGGCCCTCAGCTCTCCCAGGTGTCTGAGGGAGGAAAAGTGAATCACAGGCGCAGGTTTCTGTTTCTCCCCATTATCTCCACAGGGAATGGCAGTGACCAAGCTCAGAGTTTATCTTGCTCCTCCTTAGGCGAGGAGAGCTCAGTTCCCGGTGTCTGCCGAGCACAAGGCGGAATCTGGTGGATGAGGAAGGGAGAGAGGACAAACATTCAGCGCTGTGGAGGTCAGGGCTTTATCCTCTTCTGCTGAAAGCAGAATTCTTCCCTTGGTCAAGAATTATCAAGTAAAAATAGTCTGGAAAGTTCAGCATGAAAACATTAATAAACGACAAACTGATCAGCGTTTCTCTGTGAAGAAATGAGCCACAAAAACAACACGTGGGCAGCCCTGGATTGCGACATCAGAACGCCAAAGTGCATTTATGACGGCCCTTAGGCACCACCTTCCCCGTGTCCATTTGTCCTGGCTTAGGGAAGTGCTGAGCATCCTCATCTCACATCAGCATCAACACCTTGAGGGCTGACACCCAGGGGCAGATAAAATACGGCACGTTAATGTTTCATATCACACACGTGGGGATGGCTGTGAATCAAGGAAACGACTGCTTTTGAATAAATGATGTGAGACCAGAAAAGTGATAACGTAATGCTTGATTTGAGAGCAAGAACCCAATCCCTTTGGATTCACTCCAGTAACAGTAAAGAGTGGTGCCACTAAGAGAGCTGTTCTGAGGAGTCATTGGCATTTCCACCCTGGGGGTCTTGAGTCTTGGGATTGGTGTCCGCCATTTCAACTCAGGCTGAGTTGTAACTTAGTGTGAAGAAGAAAAACAAATTGCTGAAATTATGGGATTCCTCTCTCCCCTCTCTCTGCATCACAGCTAAATAAAATTTAATTTTTACGAGCTATTTGCCAAACCTCGTATCATAAACACCTTCCTTTTAAATGGATGGATAATGAAGAGGAAGACAAATGAGATAAGTTCAATATTTAAGAGATTTGCTCAACGCACACTGTCCTTCCTTTCCACAAATTGCTATTTTTCTCTGTTAAAAAATGAGAAATACATTACAAATCACATTTAATAATATGACCCCCCCCCAAAAAAGCAGGCAATTAGCAGCGAATGCTCCAGTGAATGTATCTGTTGCAAGAAGAGGTGTCATAAAAAATGTTAGAACTGAGATTTACT
This sequence comes from Dasyornis broadbenti, assembly GCA_013397935.1. Taxonomy (NCBI): domain Eukaryota; kingdom Metazoa; phylum Chordata; class Aves; order Passeriformes; family Dasyornithidae; genus Dasyornis; species Dasyornis broadbenti. The sequence continues at coordinate 49,966 of VZRN01004655.1, read as the reverse complement.
GCCACTGAAGTCAGCAGCAGCATTTCCATTGCCTCCAGCTGGAGGAGGACTTGGTTCCTAGGAAGTTCACTTCAGAGATGATTATCTTTATATCAGCAAGTCTAGGAGCAAGGACTCCATGGCCTTCAAGGTGAATGCTAAAGGGAATAAAGGGCTATAAATCCCTGTTTCTGCAATGATAAGGATGCTGGCCCTGGTTGAAATATACAGAAATAAAGTACAGTTATATGAGTTTGAAAATCCGACCAAAAATCTCTGAGTCACCACATCTGCAGTCCTACCACAGGTAAATCTGCCAGAGCTCTTGTTACAACCGTGACTTAAATAAGCAGTCTGGGGCCTGTTGCAGTGTTTGTTATCAGATTGTTCAAATATTTCACTTACATTTATTAACTAAAGGTCTCAGCCTCTTTGTTCCGGCTGTATACAGAATTTACCAAATTCACTGTTCGTAGGCTACATAGTAGAGACTGAATTGTCTGGGAATTTTCAAATAATCTTGTTCAGACTGTGGCTTTCGCTTAATATAAAAATAGACCCATGAGGACTTCCTTAAGTTGTCTCAGTTTTGGCCTAAAAAACAACCAGTCTTTCAGAATTCTGTAATGGTTAGAGGTAGTGACAAAAGTATCCAGACCCTGCTTTCCAAGAATATAGGCAAGCAAATTTCGTGATTCCCCTTTCTTGAACGTTTATTCCAATTTTTGTTACTTGAGACGATTACAATCATGTACAGCTTTGAGCGGGCCTGAATACACTCCTGCCCACTTTTGAACCGCTGCTAAATCACATTTCCTGCCCCATGTAAGGGGAGAAGGCTTCCTTGGTCCTGCTCCCCGGCGAATCTCAGGGATTGAACTCCCTCTCTCCAGGCTCCTCCAGGCACGGCTCCCGCAGGCTGCCCACCTTCCTCCCAGCCTGCTCTGAGCTCAGTCTGCTCTGTCTCTTTTCCACATGCATCCCTGCCCAAAACAAACTCCGCAAGGCTCCCCACCCAGATCTCTGGAATTCCTGGGCAACCTTACATATGCCTTTGTTTTGGGCAGGAACATGTGCTGAACTGTCTCCTCCAGCGCCGCAGAAGAGAAGGGCGGTGGTTAAACCAACCATTTTCAACAGGGCTTAACCCAGCCTAAAACAAAAGCCTCAGCAAAGGTGTAATTTCACAACCCCCTCTGTGTGTGTGTGTGTGTGTGTGTGTGGTGTATGTGGAAAGGAATTTGCAGAGAAATGGGCTTCTTTCCCCAAATTTCCAGCTGGAGAGGAGCAACAATTGGGAATTCTGATAGTTCTGTTCGTTCGAGAGCAGTGTGTAGGAAAAAGGTTTAATTCTTAGCATTTCGGTTCCGTTGGGAGGAGCGATACTGGTGCCCTTATGGTTTGTACTTCAGACTCAACAGACGTACAGGCAGTCCCAGCTTTTAATTCTGAGCTGACCTGACCTGAGCACCACTTTGGGAGCCAGGGAGGCCACACTTGGTGTGAAGTTTGGTCAGCCCACAGTTCTGGGCTGGACCTTGCCCGAATCACAAACCACACCTCTGCCTTCATGAGGCTGTGGAATTCAGGGTGGTTGAATCACCCTCGGGGGGCGTCTCTTGACCAATGCTTTGCCCCAAAAACTTCAGCAATGCAGAAAGCACTGAATTATTATTATTATTATTATTATTATTATTATTATTATTATTATTATTATTATTATTATTATTATTATTATTATTATTATTATTATTAAATCCCAAATAATGCTGCTGTGGATGGCCTTCATAAGGCAGGGCTTTGTGCCCTGAGAGCTCTCATCCACAGGATGTTCAATTTTCCCTGGGTGGCAGGAGGAGCTCTCCAAAGCAGCGTGGTGGCCATTGGCAAGGGAATGGGCGAGAGGTGTTCCATGACCTGGCATCTTCTCAAAGCCAGCATTTGTGTTAAGGTGGGTTATCACACATAACCAGCCTTAATCCCTTTTAAATGAAGGTTCTGTTTATGGCACATCAAGGTCAGGACTGTAAATCCTGGAACAAATCACCAGGTATAATGAAAAGGAATAATGCCAATTATATTTTCCAGCCATTTTTAGCACTTGAAACGTGGTCTCTGTGCTCCTCGGACTTCTCTCAGGGAAGTACAGATGGTATCTGTGTGAGGTAATAATAACCTGCGTATTACAGGTCCTTTGTTTTTACCACCAGCTTGAAATACATGCCATTATTAAACATTGTATATGGCATAACAAACCAGGTAATCCTTTCAGTTTTTCAGTGACATGTTCATCAGAGCTTTAGAAGTATCTCCAAAGAAATTTCCAACCTTTATTTGCCCTTTGCAGATCATTTCAATTTGCTTTTTTCATGCTCTTTTTGTGGTCAGTTCCTAGGAGTCATTCCCAGTTCACCCATGTAAATTTCCCAGAAATGGAGGATTTTCCCTACAAGTCACAGAGAATTTTGGAAACCATAATGTCTCTAATCTTTATCATGTAACTCTGCAAGAGAAAATTGATTCTGAGAGATAAAGTACTTCCCTCAAGTAGAGACAACAAAACAAAACGTGGTACAGAAGTAGCACAGGATCCAATTCCTTACAGGAAATTATATACAAACCTTGCTGTTAAAGACGTAATACCTTCATATTAAATTGAACACTTTAGTTTTGTTTTGTTTTGTTTTTTTCAATAACTACGTTTTAAAAATATCCAAAAGTTTAATGACAAGAAAAGGGGAAAAAAAGCCTGTGGCTTTAGTACAGTTAACTGGGCTATATGTATTCTCTCAGCACAGCCAATTATTGTAGTTAGGCCAGCGGTGCTTAACTAGAGAAATCCTGCCTAGTTAAAGTGCTGGCTGTGTGACAGAACATGCATAAAGCACAGTAAATAGTAATACTCTGTGTAGAAATGTTTCATTCTCTCAATTACAGAGGTTTATCAAGACCAGTATATAATCTTTTGCTGGGAAAAAAAAAAAAAAAAAAAAGATAAACTTTGCAGGTAAAGAACATTTTCCTGACAGGATCCCAAGTTGTATTAATAAATTGGGATACTATTTTCTTTCTATTTTCCATTGAGGTGTAGGGGGAAAATAATAGAGAGTTGTTTTTTCCCTCATTATTTGGTGGTCCTTCCTTGAAACTTTCCAAACCAAAGCCGTTTCTCACATCTGGTTGGAACGCAGATCTTTAAGACATTCAAGTAATTCAAATCAGATGTAAAAATCCAAGCTACACTGTATGAAATTCAAGAACAATATAGTTACAGGGTTAGAAAAGTCTGCAATATGGCACCTCTTTTAATCAATACCAGCCTCAGTTTCGGTTTGTCTGTAAATACAAGACTATAATTAAGAATGATCTACTGCATTAATTATTTCAATACCCAGCGCAGCAAGTTACCAGATTAGTGACACTTTGCATTTATAATATCATTAACAATTTGTTTTCCCTGTGCTCTGGATGAAGTCCACAGCAACGTGGCCTGAATCAGATGAGAGCTCCAATGGAAAATATTGAAGATCACTAATATCAATAAGCACTTCCTTATCTCTGCCGTTCCGAACCGCCTGTATTGACTTTCGCTGCATTCCAGCAGTTCTGCCCCTACCCAAACAGTAGTTAGTCGTTAATTTCCATTAACTAAGCCACCACTAAACATCATTTAAATCATTTCCAATAAATTCTCCGTTATCTGCATTTCATTTCCATTGATTCCCAAAAGCTACCGTCGTGTTTAATTGCCGCCCCAAGAAGAGCGGTTTCCCACAGGTGTCATTGGGACTGATTTCTCCCCGGCTGCCAAACAGTAGGGAGCGGCGCTACACGAGCCTGCCATGCAAATCAATGGCTAAAAACCCAAACAGCTGCAGCTGGACTTGACCAGAAAACAGAATGTACCCCACCAACAAGCGCCTGCTCCTCTAGGATACCATTTCAGGTGGCCAGAAAATATCTTGGGGCTTTTCTTAGACTTAGCCTGTGAGAATAAAAGTGACACAGTATTCTGGCTAGTTCCACTTCAGTAAAAACCAATATCATCTGATAAATGGAAGTTCTAGACCAAGGGAAATCAGTGCAGTTGTTTAATCCTTTTCTGGTCCTTACTATAATTTCCTCCATACGAATATTTCTGACCAAGAAAAAAAAGAAAATCCAAACCTTTGCCTGTAGGATTGTTTCTGGTGTTTTTGGATACTGTAGGTTCCCAGCAGCACTTTAAACTCCTCGGGATTACGTCACCATTTTCACATATCATTTGGTGTTTTACATACAAGTCAGTTGCATTTAATCTCTGAGAAACTGCCAATTCAAGAAAACCAAACATCTGCCCAACAGTGATGAGCTTGACTAATGTTCCTTTTGAAGAGCAAAGCAAAAGAATCGGCTTGCTGAAAATTGAATGTTACTACATTTTCAAAAACAACATTTTCAATTTGGCATTGCAAAACATTTCCCCCTATTTTCCATACTGTTTCAAGTTGACATCTAAATTAAATATTTTGCTTTTATTCAAACAAATCACTTGATTGACCAACAATTATTGTATTCATAATCATGCTTTGTAATAGCTTTCTGGATTGTTTTATTGCTTTCATTAGGAGTGGAAATAAAACCCAACCATAGGACATTCCCTGAGAAGGAAAAAATCTGGATCTCACGGGGCATTGGTTAGAGCATTTTTTCATTAGCTTCACTTTCTGAAGACGTCCAATGCATTATCCAAAAAGTCCCTCCAAGCAAGTCCTGTGCAAAAGTTGCCACACATCCCGCATTGTGCCGTGGTCAAACCTCATGTCCATTATGAAATGACAGCAGGATATGGCTTTTCCTGGAGTTTTATGGCAGCCTGCTGTTCTTCAACAGCTCCACTTTGACACAGCAAATGCAGCACATGTTCAGCCTTTGGGGCTGAGGAGGCATAAATTACCCCCGGACCTGAGGCTCCCAGCATGGGAAGGCACATGTGGAGCTCTTGCTCCATCTGCGCTGCTGGTGTATTCCACCGGCTCTGCCCTGCCTTGGGTTGCATCACTGCAGCCGAGTCTCAAGGTGACAAAGCCTGGGGCAAGAGTCCCCGACTTTGCATCGGAAAGACGAGAGCCACCTCTGGGAACCAACCCCAGATGCTGGGGGGGTTGTGGGCTCCAGGCTGGGACACGGAGCTGAGCCCCCCCAGGCAGCCCTGAAATGCAAACGAGGAGCTGGTCCACTCCCCCTGCACAGCGCTGATGCTGCCAAGAGCTGCTGAGAGGACCTGAATGAAGAAAACCATTTGCAGGGCACAAAAAAGAAGGAATTTTATTGGTTTTGGAGATCTTATAAACGCTATCTATTAACTATTTACACAGGCACAGGTGTCAGTGATGATAGATATTTTCTGCTCTTCCTTTTGGTTGCTTCCCTTTCATACCAACCTTGCCTCTGCCCTTGCAGCAGAGCCTCCCTCAGTATCCAGGGTGGTTCCTGGGACCTCAGCGTTCCCACCTCTAATCTCCCAAACATCCCCGGGCACATTTCCCGGGGCTGTTTCTGAGAGGCTCGGAAGGAAGGTGCTCACCATTTAACCCTAGGATGTCTCAGAAAGGAACTGAGGCGCTGCTGAGCAGTGGCATTTAAACCACGAAGAGGTGGAAGATGTGCCATTAGTGTCTCATGTAAATCCTTTGTAACAATCAGAGAACACATAAAGCAAGTAAAGATTTATTTCTTTCTAGTTCTAGAGCTTTTTTGTGTGTGTGTGGAATAGAGATAGTTCCACCACAGAGCAAGGTTTCAATCCACATTTCTCTGCAGAAAACTACATATTCTTGAATCCCACCCTGCTCACTTGTAGGACTAAGATCTTACTGGTTTTGGATGTCCCAAACATTTTATTATTCTTATTTCGGATTTTTAATTTGAATTATTATTTATTTGGATTATTGGATGTCCCGCACCCTTCACAAGCAACAGAAGATGAGATTTCAGTCTCTGTTCTTACAAAGAAAGCGTGGGAAAGAGCATATTGCAGAGAGGCAGAATAAAATGAAAACAAAATACAGTGGATAATAAACTCCACATTTATGATGATATAACCTGCACAGCATCTCCTACTACTGCTTGCACCCCTCGATCCCATTTTCCCAGATAATTTAACTCCAAAATCACAGACTGTGACCAATGTTTTGCCGTACAGCACCAGATAAGGTCATACTTGCTTTTCTCCTAATTCTCTTTTCCAAGTTTCTCAGGTCGTCTGGAGATTCAGAGGAAATTTTGGCCAGCAAAACAACCTCCAGAGATTTTAACCTCAAAAATTTTACCCTTGGTTATGAAATCTGCAGTTTCCTGGGCTTTGCAACCTGGAAGCAAAGACTAAGGGTTGGTTTGGGCAGTTGTGAGTTCTTGCCACAACTTCTGCTCTTTTCCTTTCGCACTCAAATTACCCTGCAAGCCCTGCCCGGGGTGGGGGGGGCAGGTGCTTTTGGGAGATAAGGAGCAGCGTGAAAAGTTTGGGAACTTATCCCATTGTACAATAAACTTGACATCCAATCTACTGCTTGGGTTTGTAACACATCCAGCAGAGTTAAACTAATCAACCACCCCAGACTCAACGCTTTTCCCTGGTTTTTCTACAACAGCCCCAGTTTACTGGAGCTAAAGATGCTCCGTCTGCACGTTTTTCAGTTTTGCACATGCAGAGATTCACTCAGCTCCGGGCAATAAACGCAGATGGCAGTGCCGTTGGCACGGAGGGTTCCCTTCCCAGCTGGATTCCTCCACTAAGGGAGGATTTGGACACACACATGATCTCATCACTGAGTTTTATCAAGTTTTATCAAGCTTCAGGTACCTTTGGACACATGCAGGGCTTCGAAATGTGAACACTTCAAAAAAGATTTCCAGGGTTTAGTTTTAGTTTACGGGAATAGTACCTGAATTTGAATTCTGTACCCATTTATATTCCTAAATCTGCTTTCTGACCTAGCCCTTAGTGGCTGAGTGGCAGAGATTAAAAATAACCACCTTTGATAATTCTCTGAATTCCTAAATTGAAAGCACTCCTTTGAGATACATAAATGGCTTGCCTGTTTCACACAGACCAGAAAATCAGGACCAAAGTCCAAGCAAAAATGACATATCAAAACATCAGCTGAAACAGAAGGTCCCAGCTGTTTCAAATGCCACTAAAACCACAATGATTATTGCTAACATAAATAAAACAAAAATCTTAATCCAGTTTTATCAAGGAGTTACTGACCATATTTCTCCATTCTTCCAGTAGTTTTATGGAAGTGTGTTTTCACAAGCAAGGAGAAGGATGGCATACTGGGGACCACTTTCTCTTGTACTTTTAGAAAACCTCAGACAGCTCTAACAAACAACTGAACTTGGTCAATTCACATGGACAAGAAAAAAAAAAGCTGTCAAACCAAGGTCTAAATTATGTCCTTGCTAAGTAGCTTGACTTGTGGTGGGGATTTTATTGGACAGTGTCACTTCCTTGTGACCACCACAAATGATAACAGTTGCAAGAGCTTTACAGTTGCTAAACCAAAGGAATGGCTGGAATTTCTGCAAAATCTTTACAGCTCCAGCCCAGGCTGACATTTTGTGCTGGGAAAGCTATCTTTCAGCAACTAAATAGGTGAGAGAGCACTCCAGAAGCTGGCAAGACAAAGCAAAAAAGTATCAAAGCCTGCAAATGCCAAGCTGCTGCACTTTTGCTACACTCCACGGCTGTGGTGAAGGGTTTGGGTTGTTTCATTTGCAGACTCGTGGCTCCCTTCATTCCAGTAACAAAAATGCCAATAGCATTTCTAAATTAAACCCAGCATCTTGTCCCTTCTATTTAGGGCAGCTTTTTCTCTGGCCCACCACATCTCCAAGCACAATGCCAGTTCTCTCATACCATCTGTGTAAACTTCCCTCCACCGCTTCCAAAAGTGCCTTTTTCCCACTGCTGGGATCCTCCACTGAAGGAGAAAATGTTCAAGATGAGTTCAGTGAGTGATTTTTT
>VZRN01004655.1:5160-41872 GCA_013397935.1 Dasyornis broadbenti | reverse complement strand
TTTTTTTTTTTTTTTGCTGGACTTGCAGGGGGACTTAGGAAAACAGATTTTTAATGGAGGGTGACAGTGCATGAACATCTGGGTGAACAGCTGGGACACACTGTCTCTCTTTCCCCTCCGTAAAATACATCAAGACAAAGGAAAAAGGTATCAAAGCCTGCAAATGCCAAGCTGCTGCACTTTTGCTACACTCCATGGTTGTGGTGAAGGGTTTGGGTTGTTTCATTTGCAGACTCATGGCTCCCTTCACTCCAGTAACAAAAATGCCTCCCAGTAAGAAAAATTCCCCTCCCTTGTCCTTAGTTAACAATGGTAATTCCCTGTTTTCCCGTTACAACCAGCCTACACGTTTATGTTTCAATGACAAGGTAGCTTAGAGGGAAAAAAAAAATCTCCAAATAATTGTTCTGCAAACGATGTTGTTCTTTAACATGAACACAGTGGTGGAGTTGTGCTCATAAACTCCCTGTTACCAATATAAATAATTACAAAACCATAAAGAAAAATAAATGCGCGCAGCAACCAAAAGTCTAAACCCGCCAGTGCTAAACAGCGCTTCATAACTGTGGCTCTGAATTATTANCATTTATATTCCTAAATCTGCTTTCTGACCTAGCCCTTAGTGGCTGAGTGGCAGAGATTAAAAATAACCACCTTTGATAATTCTCTGAATTCCTAAATTGAAAGCACTCCTTTGAGATACATAAATGGCTTGCCTGTTTCACACAGACCAGAAAATCAGGACCAAAGTCCAAGCAAAAATGACATATCAAAACATCAGCTGAAACAGAAGGTCCCAGCTGTTTCAAATGCCACTAAAACCACAATGATTATTGCTAACATAAATAAAACAAAAATCTTAATCCAGTTTTATCAAGGAGTTACTGACCATATTTCTCCATTCTTCCAGTAGTTTTATGGAAGTGTGTTTTCACAAGCAAGGAGAAGGATGGCATACTGGGGACCACTTTCTCTTGTACTTTTAGAAAACCTCAGACAGCTCTAACAAACAACTGAACTTGGTCAATTCACATGGACAAGAAAAAAAAAAGCTGTCAAACCAAGGTCTAAATTATGTCCTTGCTAAGTAGCTTGACTTGTGGTGGGGATTTTATTGGACAGTGTCACTTCCTTGTGACCACCACAAATGATAACAGTTGCAAGAGCTTTACAGTTGCTAAACCAAAGGAATGGCTGGAATTTCTGCAAAATCTTTACAGCTCCAGCCCAGGCTGACATTTTGTGCTGGGAAAGCTATCTTTCAGCAACTAAATAGGTGAGAGAGCACTCCAGAAGCTGGCAAGACAAAGCAAAAAAGTATCAAAGCCTGCAAATGCCAAGCTGCTGCACTTTTGCTACACTCCACGGCTGTGGTGAAGGGTTTGGGTTGTTTCATTTGCAGACTCGTGGCTCCCTTCATTCCAGTAACAAAAATGCCAATAGCATTTCTAAATTAAACCCAGCATCTTGTCCCTTCTATTTAGGGCAGCTTTTTCTCTGGCCCACCACATCTCCAAGCACAATGCCAGTTCTCTCATACCATCTGTGTAAACTTCCCTCCACCGCTTCCAAAAGTGCCTTTTTCCCACTGCTGGGATCCTCCACTGAAGGAGAAAATGTTCNTTGTGGGTTTTTTTTTTTTTTTTTTTTTTTTTTTTTTTTTTTTTTTTTTGGCTAGCTAAGTTAAACTGATCACAAAAAAATCCCCTTTATTTTTTTTTTTTTTTCCTCAATTCCCACCATTATGAAACTCCCCAAAATGTTCTCCGAGAACCCGAATTCTGGTTCTTTACAGTTGTGGATGGGGGAGGAAGAGCACTCAAGTTTGATGCTATTCTAAGTGTTATTGCAATTCCTTAGCATTCCACCAGAATAATGGCTAAAGGAAGATATTTTTAAGGACACCAAGGAGAATGCCTGCAGCAGGACATGGAACAGGGAAACCTGAGCTCTCTGGAAATTCACTTTCACTGGAGCAGTGGAGCCACAGGGCAGGATTGTTCCCCTCCAGCAATGTGCTGCCTGGATAAAAATGTCCTTTTTGGAGGGATCCAGAGTTGGACTCTCCATGGCAGTTAATGGCTGGTGTTTTGAATCACAGTGATTTTCACCAGGGCTTGTAATTCTACACCTCTCAGGAGATTTTGATCTCTTGCCTCTAGTTGTTTATCCTGGCATTTCTCTGCAAAGTTTGTACCACTCCAGTAGCACCAGGAGCTGTCGGGAACCGGAATGGGGATAAGTTAGCAGTGTGCAAAGGGTTGAAAATGCAAAATCTTTTTTTTTTTTTTTTTTTTGGATTTGCAGGGGGGCTTCGNTTTTTTTTTGCTGGACTTGCAGGGGGACTTAGGAAAACAGATTTTTAATGGAGGGTGACAGTGCATGAACATCTGGGTGAACAGCTGGGACACACTGTCTCTCTTTCCCCTCCGTAAAATACATCAAGACAAAGGAAAAAGGTATCAAAGCCTGCAAATGCCAAGCTGCTGCACTTTTGCTACACTCCATGGTTGTGGTGAAGGGTTTGGGTTGTTTCATTTGCAGACTCGTGGCTTCCTTCACTCCAGTAACAAAAATGCCTCCCAGTAAGAAAAATTCCCCTCCCTTGTCCTTAGTTAACAATGGTAATTCCCTGTTTTCCCGTTACAACCAGCCTACACGTTTATGTTTCAATGACAAGGTAGCTTAGAGGGAAAAAAAAAATCTCCAAATAATTGTTCTGCAAACGATGTTGTTCTTTAACATGAACACAGTGGTGGAGTTGTGCTCATAAACTCCCTGTTACCAATATAAATAATTACAAAACCATAAAGAAAAATAAATGCGCGCAGCAACCAAAAGTCTAAACCCACCAGTGCTAAACAGTGCTTCATAACTGTGGCTCTGAATTATTACTGCCCCACCAACACAGCCACAATCTCTGCCTCCATAAAATCCTCCTCTTTACAAATTAAATGGATTAGGTAATTAAGAAAGCGTATGTTTAATCCACAAAGTGAAACCACCATCACTACAGCACGACAACGAACCCACATTTTGCAAAAGTGGTGCCATTTTCACTCCCTGGAGTGGGAATACATGATCCATACCTCCTTGCTCTCCATCCCACTTGGAGCTGGGCGTGTTCATGACCGTGTCCTGCCACTCAGCACTGCTGTGGGTGCCTGGGGATTGCCAGGAGCTGCCCTTTCCTTGCTGCTCCCACCGCTGGAGCCAGAGACAGATCCCTGCCTCTGTGTTTTCCTACCACGTGCCAGGAGATTCCTGTTATAACTCCCAAAACATGTTGGCTGTGGAGCACTGCCTGATTACCTTAGCTCCACAAATAGCACAGAAACACACCTATGGAGGTGATGTAAGAGAATGTCTGTGTTTCACTCCCAGCAGCATCTCCAGACCAGCTGCTGACACTTTGCTGGTTGCACTTCACTTGTAACATTTCAGCATTTGCCAAAGAGATTTTTTCACCCTCTCTGCCGATGGCCAGGTGTTATCATCACTCCACCCACACGCCCGAGTCCGCTCCTGGCAAAATTCAATCTTTGCTCATTTTCTTGACCCGTGCTCATCTTTGCATTGCTTTTTAATTAATCCACGGTTAGCTGAAGCTCCTGCCGTAAATCAATGATTTCCTTTCAATTCTTGTTAAAGATTTTTCATTTCCCTAAATTTGCAGCACGTTGCTCCGGAGCTGCTAACAGCACACTTTTCTCTCATTATCAAATCAGCGAGGAATGGGGTCAGTGAAGCAAAAAAAAACCACAAACCCCAGCACTGAGGACCTTCAGGCTTAAAGACCTTTCTATCTGTCCCAGACACTCTGCAAAGGGAAATGTGGTCTTTTGCCACCTTGGAAGCTACAGGCCACATCCTCTCTGGGTGTAAAGCATGAGATTTTGGGACACACACATCACATCCTGATTTATACTTAGCTGAGGATTTGGCACTTACTCTGTCTACTCTCGAGCTGGGGGAAGAGCTGCCTCTGGAACTGCCCCTCAAACAGGAATCACTGGAGATTTCTGTGCCTGTGTGTTTCCAAAGGCAAGTTTTCCCACACCTTTTCACTTTGGCAAGCAGAACATAGAGTTCTGTGTGGAGTTCTTCAGGGGATGCTCGTATTGAGGATGTCTCTTTGCGCCACTGCTCAGCATCTCCTCTCTTAGCCCCTTTACCTGGTAAAGTTCTAATCATCAGGGGGTTCCGTTTTCCTCCTGGGGTTCAGTTTTCAATCCATTGGCAAATGGAAAAGAGCCTTAAAAACCCCCATACTTCCTATGTTTAAAAAAACAAGAGGAACAAATTACACAAAAGGTGAACAGACCTATCTGTTTTCTTGAGTGGTGTGAGAGGCAAGTCACAATTTAGGAAAGAATGAAGGAAAATGCAAATTATATGGCATTTTAAGGGAGTTTATCAGGGTGCTCAGCAAGGTCTGTGAGCTGCACTCACCAGACCTCAGCCCAGTTACAGCCTCCTCTGTGGCTCCAGCCCATGCTCCCTAGGCATGTGAATCACATTAAACTTTTAACTTCTTTTCTCCAGTTTGGGTCTAAATTCTCAGAAAATTGCACGCACAGTTCCTACAATTATGCATGTAATCAATTGGTTTATTTCTCTGCACAACTACTGTGACCAGGTATGCAAATCTCCGAGCAGCTCTTGCCGTTTTCCAATAATTTCGCCCTTTGTCGTTTATCCATCCACTTTTGTTCGAAGCACCAAGTTCATGGAAATTTAACTCATTTGAAACATATGTGTAGATCCATATGAACTGCCCAAAAGCGTCACAAAGAGAAAGGATAACCTTGTTGTTAAGGCAGGAGAGCGCGAAATCTGGTTTCCATTCTGAGTTCTGCCACACATTTCCTGTGTAACCTTGGGCAAGTCATGAACTGTAACCCAGCTCAGTGGAGCTGACCTACATGGAAAAGCAGACAGAGCCATCCTTACTCAGAGAGGTTATTGAGGCATTCTGTGTGTTAGTGCACAGGAAAAATATCAGAGTAAGCAAGTGGAAGGTGCCAAAGGATTATAAGGTATCAGTAATGGTGGATCAGTAACGAGAGGTGATCTGTACTCTGTGGAAAAACAGCAAATAAAGGGACAAATTGAGAACTGAGCAAAGAAAACAGCAAATTCAGGCAGGGAGATGAAAGAGAACCAAACGGTAACAGTGAGAATGAGCAGGCATGTGAGTAATTAACCTTTATACAGCAATTTTTACTGTCCTTTTCGGTCTTGTCCTTTCACAAAGGGCCACGGTGTCAGGAGATATTTGAGGAGAACTGGGCTGGTTAATACGGCACTGGCCACCTCACAGGCTGTCTGATTGGCATGAATTATTCTTCATTAATCAGGGTAATCCTGACAGGGTTATTAATGCCAGGTATTGGCCAAAAGCTGGTGGAAAACACAGTGTTATTGCAGCAATTACTGTGGCTGTGTTCAGCTAGAGGGAAACACGCACTCTTTGTTCCCTCGCACACCAGAACAGAACTGCAAAGTCAGTTCTGTGGCTGCCATTGCTTTCTCCTTCTTGGATAAAACACAATTAGATTTGCACATTACTTCACTGAGTGTTTGGGGTACGGCCTTCTGGGAGCCCTGTAAATCATAACATGTTCTGAGAGAACACATCTCCTGTAAAAAATTACCCAATTTTGTAGCTGACCTAGATATGGCACTCACACTGACATCATTAGGAGTCTAGAGCAGACTGATTGCAGTATCTGGCCCAAATTTATGACTTAACACAGCAAAATGTTCAGTATCCTCAGATCCAACTGGGATAAAATGTTACAACTTGGGGCTCCATGTAGCAAATTTCCACTTTGATTAACAAAAAAAAAAAAAAAAAAAAAAAGTTTCCTGGTGAGAAATGAAACCAAGTTTTTGAAATATATTAAAGATCGTATCACTTTACCTCTGAAAAACCATTTAGTGAGTCTTCATTTCGCGCATGATATGCCTTGGAAGAATTTGGAAATAAGGAAAATGAACACTGAATGAGCAAACAAAATCCTGGTACATTAATTTTCAGGATTTCTGGGCTTCTGGAAAATGCTTGACAATATTACTTGATACAAACCTCTAAGGGAATGGTGATCCTGCCAGCCTGGAGGGCAGTGGAGCCTTCATGCCACCCACCTTCAGCACTGCTCTGTTCTTTCAATCCAGCATCCTGCATGGAAAAACCACAGTGTTTCCCATCACCTGCTTGGAAGTGAGAAGGCTGCAAGGGATGGGTGTGAGTGCACCAGCCTGCAGAGTCCCCTGGAATTAATCCCTGTTTGAGTTGGAGCATATCTTTTGGAAAAAGGTATCATCTCGATTTAGAATGTTCCAGCGAGGGAAAATACGCTATAAATGTTGGGAAATTATTTTAATGGCTAATTAAACTCAATTAAAAAGCTATGGTGATCAGAAAGGAGCTTCACAGGGGTCCTTATCAGCTCCAGAGAAGAAGGCCAGATTTGTTTTTTACAGGGGAATTGCACCTCTGTGACGTCACGTATTTTTTTCAATCCTTGACTGAAATACAAAAACACACTGCAAAACCCTGGCCAGCGGAATGACTGGAAGAGTTACCATTGCCTTGCAGGTCTTGTGAGGTGTCTAAACATAATCTGAAAAACTGAGATCGTGGGAGCAGTTCCACCACACTTTAGCTGCTCTTCATTCCTGAAGTCAATGGGAAAAGCCAGGCACTGCCACAGCATGATTCACTGCATCTTGGTTATGCACCTGCCTTGTGTTTGGAGGCAGGAACCACAAATCACATTTGCAGCACGTGTGCCAGTTCAGATTTGGGCTGTGGCCTTCTCTCTGAGCAGCCAGGAGAAGGAGAGAGAAGAACAGCTCTACGTGATGGGAAACGCTCTGCAAGACCCAGGGTGGAGTGCCTGGGGACAGAGTCTGACACCAGTGCCTGCCAGAGAGGGATCTGCTTGGATTTCAGACCTGGTTTGGTGCTGCCTCCAGAGCAAGGGTTCAGCTGTTGGTGTTTCTGCCCAGCCTGAATCCCTGAGGAGCCCCCAGGCCACACCAGCTTGGTCCACCCATATGTTCATGGGCACTTATTTCTCTTTCTGCAGACATATTATCCCCTCCAGCACGGCAGAAACACCTACCTCCCTCCCTGTTTGGGATTTTTTGTAACCCTACAGGTTTTGTAAGCAGTCACCACTTTAGAATTGGATCTTGAGGGGAATTCCTTCCAGCATGAATGGCGTTAACTCTGAAAAAATTGTTCCTTAAACTCCAAGTTTCTTTAAGGAGAGCTCCATCTGTCACTTTCGCTCAGTGCTGTGCTCACCTACAGGCTCTAGAGAGTTAATGCGGAGTCACACAGGTGGAAACTTAAAACAAGAGTTTGGATGGGAAACGCAGCTTTCATCCATGTCTGGGGTCATCACCGGAATGCAGAGAGATCATTTCATTTATAGAAGGCTTAGTAATTGTAGGAGGAATATTGTCTACCCCTTTCTCCACTCTCCGAAGAAATTACCTAATAGTTTCCAATTGAGAGGGCTTTTAAAAGAATTTGGGTTTGATTCAGCCATCATCTCAGAATAAGGAAAAGTATTTTACTCTTAAATTATAATTTTCATTAGTTGCCTAATGCTGGTTGAAATTCACACCATTCCTCAATCCAACACATGCTTCTTAAATTTTCACTTCCTTTGATAATAGAACTAATAGAATACGTAAGTGAAAGTAATAATCTGCTGTGCCTCTAACCCAAGATCCAAAAAGTTCCTTAAGAAACTGGATTTAATTTCCAAGCAGGGAAGATGAGGCTGAAGGAGGTCTAGGGCTTTGTCTGGGATCACATTTCAAGCCAGCAACTGACCTGGGAATAAAATCCAGGTGTACTGTTGAACTTCCATATGCCATCCTCTAACCAACACTACCACCCCAATTTCCTCTCTGATTTTAGCAATGTTGGGAAAGTGCAATTTTTGTGCCAGGTTCTGAAGAAGAGCAAGTTGTCTTACCTGAACCTGTGGAATATTAAAATGCTGCTTTATTTTGCTTTGATGGTTAAGAAAATGTCTATTCCACCTGCCAGTTCTTGACACAGAAATGATAATTCTGGCAAACTCCAATGCTCATGTTCACTGTCAAAAGATTGGGTGACTGAAAAGACGAAAAATGTGGTTTAGAATGGAAAAAACATTCTGCTATTTATATGATAAATAGAATTGAGGTAGACTTTCTTCCTGAGTCCTCTGATGAGGCTTTTCAAGTGTTATTTGCTAGCTCAAGAGTGTCTTGTGGGTGCGCACATTCAAAAGCAGCACTTGTCTGACCTGAGCAGGAAGGGGCTGTTTCAGGAGGACAAGGCCCAGCTACAAAGAAGTGATAATGGAGGTGCCACTGAGGACAGGGATGCCTGCAGAAGCCACAAAGATTGCTCCTTTCGTCTCCAGACAGATGACAAGGACCAGGATTCTTTCACACACAGAAAGAAACAATTGCCGGGTGCTCGAAGGAAATTCAGTTGAGCCCCAGATACTGTAAACTATGAGGCTTTTGTTCATACAGAAGAAAAATACGATGGCTGCAAGTTCCACATACATCAATATCAAATTGTTGGGGCTTTTTTAAAATAATAAAGCAAAAGCTTTCTCTGGTTCCTCCTACAAAATGCCTTGGGAACTTGCTGCAGATCCCAACTGTCAAGTAGTTGCCCTTTTTGTCCAGCCTAAAATACGTCTATATTTTTCTCCTCCCCAATTAGATAATCTTTATTTTCCATTCACCTCTGGCCTAGCTGCATCACTTTGACCTCACTGTGAGGCCTGGGTAAATCCTGGAGATGCTGGGCCACAATTCTTAAGAAGGAAACTTCAAGTTCTTTCCGCTTCAGTTGCCCTTCACATGTCTGAGGCAGTTAAGGCTGCTGCCCCATAGTCTGCGTGGCAGGAGCTGTGTGCTGGCTGTGGCACCCATTGTCTGCATTTTTCCTCTCGTTAGTCTCCTTGACCTTTCATTGTCTTACTCCTGCAGTGTCAGGTCAGACTTAGTGTAGGTCTCCCTTCACTAAGGACCCCTTTCCTTTCGTGGATCACTAAGCAGGACAATTGCTCTATCCATCTTTTCAGGGTCTATTGTGGAGCCCCCCCTGAGCTGAGAAAGGTTTGATTCACTGGGAAACCATTTTGGTCAAAGGGAAACCTGACTATGTGTCCTTTTAGGAACTCTGTCTTAATCACTGACTTTTTTATCTGGGATATGAAGAGGATTCAGGAGATCAAAAGGTTTGGGAGTACATGGGTTTGACCACATTTTTCCTGGAAATAATGGGAAACCTCCACTGAAAAATGAGCTCCGTTACAATGGGCAAACAAGAAGGAAAGCCACATAGTGTTCCCAGAGCATTCTGAATCGTCAGACCTTCAATAGCTTCCATAGAGAAGGGAAAAAGTAAACAGAAAATGTAAATGGAATGTAATAATTAATGGACCTAAAGAAACAGACTCATTTGATTTGCGCATAATCGCTGCCTTTAAAAAAGAGATAAGTCAGAAGGGATTGACAGAGCAGATGGAGGAGGCTGAGGACTGGAGGCTCGCTCTGGCTGGGTGTGCAGTGGGTGTGTGTGTGGTTGCTCAGGATCAGCAGCTTGTCCCACCTCCACGAGTGATTACGCACCCAGCAGCCCCACGTCCTTCGCAGGAAATGCCACACAGATCCTGCTGGAACATCACCGTGGAGCTCTGTTGGGTTTGAAGGCCCTGCCTTTGCCACCAGGCATTCAGCCACAGTCCTGCTGGTGCCTTGAAGACTTCCTCCTGCCTGGAAACCCTGATCATTAACAGCAATTACAAGGCAAAAATACGTAAGGCAATCAAGAAACTTGCATAGCTGACTGTGCTTCCAAGGAAGTTCACCAGCAGCAACCATTTCCATTCAGGCAATTCCTCGAAACAGAGATGTAGGCACCCACTTATTTTCCAAATATCAAATCGTTTGTTTCAAGGACTTACCGAAAAACAGGAAGAATGAAAATGCCTGTTTTCCTGCAGTGTAGCTGGAACCCTTTTACCTACTCGTGTGCCAAAACGCTTTTATAAATGAGCATTTCGCTCTTCCTTCAAGCAGCCATTACCTCTGCACAGAGTCAGCTCAAGCCCCTTCAAAAGGCACAGCTGAAAATTGCAGTGTAAGATAAAAGGGAGGAAAGGGACCGATCTTGGGAAGGCAGGCGAGCAAAGGGAGCAACTCGGACAGAAAGTCCTGGAGAGCTGGACTCATATTCCTGCTATCAATAAGATGAAAGAAAAAATGTAAGCAGAAGCCAGTGACTCAACTTTTCCCTTTGACCAGGCAAAGCCAACAGGGAGCCAGGTTGTTTGCTTTTCTCCAGGGATCTACTTTTCCTAGGAATTATCAGAGCTTCTCCGTAGTTTTTTCCCCCAAACTTTTAGCAGGAATAATTTAGGATTTTGCTTTGAGAAGTACCCCAGTTTAAGCTGAAGTCTGTATTTAAACTTCAGAACATGCTGAGACCTTTACCTGAATAATGGAAAAAGAGTCAATTGGATATAGTGAGTGCCTCTGCACTGGTTTTTGGATGAGGAGCTTCTGCTGGCCCCAAACAAGGAGATTAAACAGATTAAACATTTCTTCTCCAATAAAAAAAAANAAAAAAAAAAAAAAAATAGATGAAAAAAGGCTTTACAAAAACTAGAAAAGCCAAAATAAAAGAAAAAGTGTTTTCAGCCATGAATAGTAGAAACTACATTTCCATCTCTGGTATTTCAGATAAAGATAGGTGTAGAGTTGAATGAGACATGAACTGTTCCTGTCTTTTACGGTGAAATTGCCAAATCTGACATTTCGTGGATGAAACACGGACATAATCCTTGTGATATTTACATTAAGCATGATGAGGAGAATTTTTTTTTTTCTTTACTGGCACACATTGCCACTGAAGGAATGACAATATTTACAGTAACTTTAGTGCCACCTTAATTTTCTGCTGCCATTTGATTTCCCGGTGTCAACTGAACACTTCAGGTCAGCAGTGTCACTTTCTGCCAACATTACCAAATAGAAGTGTCCAGGATATTAAATATGCTTGCATTTACATGTGAGAGGAAGGGGAAAAGTGATACAAGCATTTCCTGTACTGTAGAAACACCAAAATATCATTTCAGTTGAGCTGTGACTGGCTCGTTGACAAAGTTCCGCTCCACAAATGTCTTTAGTCCTGATCCTTAATGACACCAAATATCGATTTTTCTATTAATGAGGTGACAAATATAAGAGAGAAAAGAAGTGATCAGTGAAGGAAAACACAAGTATTTCTGCTGATCCGGTGGAATCAGTGCAGCTGCAACTTCAAATATCCGAAGTCAGAGAGCAAATTCTGTGGGATGTGTTCCAGCCACACGAGGGGAGCCCTTTGCAAAATGGAAGTACTTGGTTACGATTATTTGGAAAACTGTTGAGTTTTATGCACACTTTAAGCTCGACGAAGAGAGCTTTGCTGAACAGGTCTAAGGGTCAAAACCACTGTCTTGAATATTTCAAGAACTTTGGTCCAAGAACATCCTGGAGGAAATACCTTTAAGTAGGAATGAGGAATTGTTTTCCATTTCCCTGGTGACTACACCTCTTTGTCTGTGGAAGGGGTGAGTTGTCCCAGGTATCCTCACAGCTCAGTCTTTCTTGATGAGCTAACGTGGATAAAATCTGTTATGGGCCCCAGGAGAAATTAATTCCCCTAATTAGATTGAGAATTTAACTTTGCACAGCTAGGTAATTTGGAAAGTTTTGTACTTCCTTCTCTGCCAGCAGATTGGTGGAGGCAGGACCTCCAACAAAGTCCTGGCAAAAGGAGCAGGGTCACCTTTTCCATTTGCACAGTTGGATCAGGAAGAGGATGATTTTGTCTCCCCATCCCAAACTCCCATTAAAATGAACAATCCTGCTCCTCACAAAGGACTGCTGGCTCTGCTGCACATTTAACTGGAATGGCACTATGGTCACTTGCACAGCTGAAGACATAAGGTTTGTAATATGATTGAGCCTAATTGCTTCCAGAGGGAAAGAGAAAGAAGCCATAAAAAGATATCCAAAATTTGAAAATCAGATTTTTTTCCCTCCAACCAATTCTGTTTGCAGACCTTTAAATGTCAGGTGGAACATAAATTATTAACAGTTTTTCTTGTCATCATGTGCATTTTCTGTCTTTTGTTAAATCTTTCCTCCACTATCGGTTCATGCTAATACCTCCAACGGCAAAATGCACGACAGACAGGTGGGCAAAATGAATGTGCATTCTGACTAATTAATTTCAATTAGTAACTAACTACTGATGTTTTATTCAACCTTGCAATTTTCCAATCTTGAGACACTGAGTGAGTGCAAAGTTGTATCTGCTCCTCTTTTGTAATAGCAGGGCCAGTAGCTGGTTAAAGTCAAAGGAAAGATTCCCATTAACTTCAGTGGTCTGTGAATCAAGCTCTTGATATATATAGAAGGCCCCTGAAAACAAAGTTTTGTTTTTTAATGTATTGTCTCATTTGTTGAATAGCATGGCTTGCTGCCCAGTGTTATGGCAGTTCACAATGACTATTCTTCCCACCCATTCTCCTTCTCCTCCTTCCATTAATCAGTGATGGGTCAAATTCAAACGTTTTGGAAGTTCTGTCTGGTTTTGATGTGACGGTACATAAAAATATCTACAAAGTGGTTATTAGGGTGCTTGGTGTGGCTGCATTTGTCCTGGGGAAACCTCCCCCTCCTCTCTGAGGGCAGCAGCACATTTTGTGGGAAGGTTGGCAGCTCTACAAGGTCTTCTTTGAGGCGGGCTCCACTCCCTCTGCCCCAGTGGTACATCCATCATTTTTGGTTTTCCTTTCCAAAATGCTTTTCACAAAAGTCACTTCCTTGTTTCACATTACTCCATGCTTTGTGAATTCAGACTGGGACATGCTGTGAAACAGATCTGTATCTGGTGTAAATCAGCATCATCCTGCTGCTCTCAGTGGAGCCGCAAAATTCTGTACCCATGGAGGATCTTGCCCATGAGCTTTCTGCACAATGGGGCAGCGTTGGTGGAGTGAAAAGGGGTTCATGTGTTTTGGGGAGAGATCTTAGCAGGAACAGCAAAAGGAAAATCTCACCTAAACAATAAATTGTTGAAATTCACAGATTTTGACATCTCTGTTCTGCCTAATGAGATTATTTTTTTTCTCTGACAATCCTCATATTGTCCATTTCTGGGTGATAGAAAGTGATGCAGAGAAAAAAAAAAAAAAAAAAAAAAANAAAAAAAAAAAAGCAAAGACCAGGCTGATGAGAGCTCAATTAGTATCATAAAATAACCCTGTATAAACACATCCTTTGCACTCCCATTTCCTTATATAACTCGCCACCCCCAAGCACCTTTTAAAAAAGTTCCTCAAAGTTTATTCAAGGATGCATTTGGTTAGGTTTACAGTATCTGTCACTTTGTTGGCCAAAAGTGACAGAAGGGGTTTCAGTGTGCTGCTCTTACCATGGTGACACTGCCTTTAATTTAGAGTAAGTGATTATACATGTTTGACTGTCAAATCACTGCGTGCAGCTTTTGTGGTTGGGGGCTTGTTTTATCAAAGAATTCTGCTGAACCTCTTCCAAACCAGCACTCCCATGTGTATAATTATATTGTATTTTCATTATATAAACTTTATTTTTAAGACTGAAAACATATGAAATGATTATGGAAATGTGCGTTCTGCACGGCGCCGCCACGTACTTGTGGGAAGAGAAGTTTGTAACGTGAACCAAATGTTGCCATTAATGCACAGGTACAAGGTGCATCCATGTGACTCAGGAAACTGAGGATGGGCTAGAGGGATCTGAAAACACAGGCATTTGAACTCCAGATGGAAAGAAAGTTTTATTTCGCATCGAATAGCACCTGATACTCTCTGGGAGTAGATCTCAAGGATTCACAGCCGGCAGTTGAACATTGCTTCCAAAATATCTTTCAAATTGATCCTTCAAAAAATTGTATTCCTTCATTAATATATTTGATTGGTGCAAACACATCTCTGTGTGAGACCTATTTTGTCCTGGGACAACTACTTTGGTGTTTGGACAAAAAGTTGTACATTTGTAGTTAATTTCATTGTCTTATGTCACAACCCAATGAGGACCTAATTTCAGCTTGAACAGGCGCCACAGAAGCCAGTATTTTAAGAGATCTTCCACAGAATATTGTTCAAAGTAGGATCCAAAATTATATCCAACAGCAAGGTCTGGCTGGGAGGGATAAACTGGGTAAGTTCCGAGTAAGTTGCCACCACCTTGATGCCCACAGTGCGTATTCATTCATACGGATTCATGGAATTTATTTTATTAACAAGGCCGTCAAGCTTTGTCCTCCTGTCATAAACAAGGAACTGAATCACCACGAAGATTAAACAATTTGCCAACTGCATGCTAAGCGTGTCCACATAATCCAGCACTTGAAATCTACTCTCCTCCACCCTTATCCCATTGTCCTAAATGATAAACTGTCCTTTATTTCAAATACTTTTGGTAGTTTTTTATCTCTCTGCCTCAGTAACGTCTGCTTGACTAATAGTGATTCTTTAAAAAATAACCCTCAAAAGAAATCAAGACTCTAAAGGGTATGTCATGAAAGCAAACCATTTATATATATATATATATATATTTATATATCTTTATGGACATAGAAACATATGCACACAGAACAAGAGAGATACACAGAGTGCAAACCAAAGCAAACATCCATCATCAGAGCAATCTGTGAGTCACCTAAGACAAATGCTAACTCTTTCAAGGCAATCCTATACAATAGATCAATAAACAATATCTTCAGTGAATTTAGACCCAGCCATTTACAAGGCAAAAAAGTAGGTCAAAGAATAATGGTGATAACTTCTCTTATCATCAAGCAGGGTGTGTGACAAGCACACCCACATGGGCTATGATTTTTCTGTCAGGGTGACAGCTCTTTGATGTCACAGTGGTGCAAACCTGAGTGGAAAATCAGAGACAGGTTTTAAAGAAACCCCTCTTGTAATTGTGTATAAGTTAAGATATAACAAACTTTTGAAAGGACAGCAAATGAAGAATAATACCTGAGTTGAATGAACACAGAGCTTCTTAATCACCAGAGAAGTCACCTGAAGAGAATTTTGCAGCTCAGTGCAGCAAATCCCTGCACAGCATTCTCAAAGTCCCCAGCCTGAGCCACTCTGAGCTCAGCTGCTCTTGGCCAGAGAGAGTTTGGAAGCTGGTGAATCACTGTCAGGCAGTAATGCGTGTTTCCATAATCCTCACTTTCAGGAGTGTCCATTCGACATCCCAGCTATTGACCATTTGATAAGGGTGCAGATGGAATGTGGTTTCCACATTTGGAAGCGCACTGGGGTGAATCTGCTCCCGAAGTGTCTTTATGTTTGAGGGACTTTGCATGCAGGCTATCTCTCCTTGGAGGCGTGCTAAACTCTGCTCTCCAAAGGGTGCAAGAGGCAGTTGTGGAGGGGGAGGAGAAGAATCCAAAAGGATGGAAAAGCTGCAAAATGCGTTTCTTTTGGAACACTGAAATCGGATTTTCAAGATTTGAAGAGCCTTTCTCATTTAAAGGAAAAATAACAAACTCCAGCAAACTCACCACAAATGATGAGGTGTTGGGGGGATCTGGAGCTCTAAAACAAGACACCATAATTTTCAGGCATCTCCACAATGAATATAAATTGGCAGTAACCCATGTTTTTAAATACTGATATATCTCAAAATATCTGCAGGTGATTTTTGCAATTTTCAAAGCTCTCCTGATTTTATACCTTCCCTCTTTCCATACCTCCGTGTGGATACTGACATGTGCTGTCCCTGTTGTCACTTAAAATGTGTCTTTCACAGCCTCAGCAATCATTTCTGGTGGAAGGGAGGAGCTTGCCAGCATTCTGTGGTGGAGCATTTAGGCCTGGCTCCCACTGTGTGCACATTTCCACTGAAGACAACCAGTTCACATCAGGTATTGTGCAGATCCAGGAGTGCAGTTTCTTCTGGTTTCTGGAGAGATTAGAGCTAGAAACAACAAATGGCTTGAAGACAACACAGAATTATCGACGGATTTGCCCCCAAACTCATGTAAACAACTTCCCCACTCCCAAAATAACTCCCAAAGCACCTTTCCCCCTCCTCACACTCATATATCCCTCCGCACTTCCTGATCTTGGCCGGGATAGCTCAGAAATAGCCATTACAATGGTGTTTCCACGCCGAAAGAGGAAACACTGGGTGGGAGGAGTTATGAAAGGAACAGAGGAAGCAGAGCTGTTTGCATCCCATCCCAAGCTGCCCTTTTACAGCACAGAGGTGGAAACGCGTCTTGGGGGTACGAAGCCACCAGAGCCCCGTGGCTGCGCTGCTCGGGGATGGCAGGGAATGTGCCCAGCCCGGAGCGTGTGTGGCTCCCTGCATCACTCAGCACAGCTGACGCTGACAGGCAGCTCTAAACTGCTGAACAAACTGAATGAATCAAGGTCAGGCCAGAGTCAGCCCCGAGCGTCCCTCCCTCCCTCCCTCCCTCCCCGCACGACTCACTGAGACATGAAAGGTGCTGGACGGCTCCTCAGCGCAGCTCTGGGCCGGGCAGCCGGGGCTGCTCCGTCACATGTCCTGTCAGCAATCCAAGATTTGAGTTCTGAACTTTTCCGTGAAGCCAATCGCGATATTCCCTGGCTCCGGCCCCGCCGGAGCGCTTGGCCGGGGCTCTGGGAATGCGATGTCAAGGCAGGCTGTCCATGGATTGGGATTGCTTTCATGCGTCTCCACCTGCTGGCTGGCATTTCGCTAATTGCAGCCGCCCGCAGAGATGACAGCGGAGCCTCGGGAGGAACGAGCTGACGTGGGAAATGTCACTCGGTTTCACAAGAAGATGAGCAAACAAGCGCGACAGGAGAGATTGTTTTCTAATTTGATAACGAGCAACATCCTGCGACTCAGGTGGCAGGTAGAAGGCCGCTGAGATTTTTCACACCGAGCTTTTGAACTTGTGGAGCCTCACTTGAGAAGACAAGCAGTGAGAAAGATTCCTTTTTAAGGAATTCATGAAGCGTGGAACCATCAGCATTTTATTTCCCTACCAAAACCAGATGCTAAGGATGTTAACGTGCTTTCATTGACACAGTGAAGGAGGGAAATTGTTTATTAATATCTGGAAGCATGAGCATTCTGGGGCCCACAGCTTAGTTGCTGTGTGGTTAGGAAAGCAGTTACTTAGCAAATGCAGGCAGGCAGCTGTTTCAAATGGAAAGGAATAGAAATGATTAATGACTTCTACGCTTTAAAGAAATGAACCCACAGGATTTCTTTCTTCTACTGTGCTGTCCCACTTGGCCATTTCTGTCATGTGCCCTGGGACTCTCTTTGGAACTTTTCAATGGTCTGTCGTGAGCTGCTCTTTAGAAACTTACTGGACCAGATCTGGAGCCAGACAGATGCCAGCTGTGGATCTGACCCATTTGTACATGCATTTACAGACTCTGAGCACAGACTATCAACACTTGATATTCCATGAACTTTGTCCTGCAGCAGCAAGAGTATATCTTGCTCTCAGACACCGCAGTGATGAGCACGGTATTAACTCCTATTTAGAGCAGGATCAGTGTCACCTTTTCCCTCTTGCAGCTGCATTTTATCCAGGCTTTATTGTACAATGTAGCAGGCAAGGGGCACTCTCAGGAATGAGCATTTCCTTTGTTAGTCATGTCAGATCCCAATATGGATTGCTGCTATTTTACCATCTCCTGCACTTCCAGCAGTGGCTTGTTTTTATCCTTTGCAAACCGCTCACTCTGTCATCTGTCTCGCTCTGGTTCTTGGGTCTTCTTTGCCTGGCACCAGAAGGTGGAAAAAGCTAAAAAGGGGATGAGGAAGAGAAAGAGGAATATGGAGAAAAGAAAAAGGAAGGCTAGACAAAACAGATAATATTTTCACTGAATTGTTCACAGTGAACCACCCAGCCAATTTTATTATATTACTTACCAAGGAGAGTAAGTTCTCCCCTGTCTTGACTTCATGGAGTTGTTTCAAATTTACTTCTGTTCCAAAGGGTACACATTTTGGTCCACTAAAAGTTCTGTTGCCGTATTTTTGATTACGTGTTCATAACCGCTGAAGTGTGAGCTATGAAATGTTTGCTCTTCCAAAGAATTATCCCACTTCAAAAGGGAGATGATTAAGCACTGAGAATAGGATAGATAGTCCAGAAGGTGGCAAAGGTGCCCATTGCATATCTGTACAATCAAACACAGCCAAGCACATTCATCACGTTCCTATACAGGCAACATTCCTGGCAGGTCAGTATATTCAGTTTTTGTTAGCACTGGAGATATAACTAAATTAGCTGGCTGTATGAACCCAAACCCATCCAGGAATTCAGGAAGTTTAATGCATCCTGGATGTGTCTGACAGCTTGGCTAGGCACAGGCAGGCAGCTGAAGGGAGTTCTCACAGATTGCTCTAAGGCACAGCGGGACTGGAAGATGATATTTCCTTGTCTGTGGGGATATCGCTCTCAAGTCATCGTTTCGACACAGGAAGTTATCTGCAACCTGAGGCAACAATGTGCACAGTTAGCCTGCTGCCTGGTGATATTTAAGAATTAGCCACATAAGGCTTTCCTACAAAGTTGTCAGAAAGCCTCAACTGATTATTTTAACTAAGCCTAATTAAAATACCTGAATAAACTGATGCAAAACAAAAGCGACTTTTGCACGTTTGAACTGCAGGCTTCCTTTACATCATTTATTTTCGGTGTAGGAATAAGGAGCAGCTCAGATGAATGGTGTTTCTCTTTCTATATCCCTTTGGAGATCTCAGTCAGGTATCCAGGTGAATTAGCACTGATGCCATTCAAAGGTCTCAGCAGAAGGATGAGCTCTGTACATGTGGGTTCCTCAAATCACACATGGAGGTATAAACTCAGCTCCATGATTCAATCCACTTTGCTGAAAGTAGAAGTTGCTTCAACAGCCTGAATCTTCTTCCCTGGGCTATTTTTGAAACTGATATAACTCAGGCAGGAAGTGTGAGTGTGTGTATCTGTGCTGTTGAACACCACATGAGGGCCAGATCTGTTTTCTGAAGTTGATTCTTGCTCCTGGTTTTGTTTTGTTGTTGTTGGTTTCTTTTTTAACTGCAAAATACTTCCTGAAAACTTCTCCCTGGTAATCCTAGAGGGTTTAATAGCAAGTATTGAGGTCTTATTCCTACTTGGATCATCTAGCTGATGTGCATATGGATAAATTTCTCTCTTGTTTTCCAGGCCCCTATTATCTTTCAGTATTTCGTCTGTGCTCTCAGTTGACATTGTTTCAGTTAGCACATCATTTTACTGCCATATTAAAAATTATTTTTAAATAGTGCTCAGTTGAAGATCCCAACATAGTGCAGCATTTCTGCCATCCATGAAAAAGCATATTCAAATAAAGGCTGTGAAATTCATTATTATTATTATTATTAATATTATTGTTTTATGGTTTTCCCCAAAGCATGTTAATGCTGAGCAGAATGTCAGGCAGGTGAAAGAGTCATGTGCACCAGATCCTACATCAGTGGATGTTCTAAAGCTTCAGAGTTGCACTACCAGTGAGGAAATACTGATTTTGAACATTTCACTGTGAATGAAAATTTTTGCATGCAAATTCTCTGCCAATCTCTAAGTATAAAAAGGTGAGTGGCTCACTCTTGGTGTTAAAGATGGGTGGCTGGGAGGTGTCAGTGAAATCCCACAGGGGGCTTGAATGGTCCCAGGTCTTTCCCAGGTTGGTGGCACCTCGTTCTGGCACAGATCTTTATCCCTCTCCTTTCTGTCCTGCAAGCTGAGGCTTGTGAGCACCAGGGGAGAAGCAAGCTTTAGTCTAGCAGCACAAATGCCGAAGTAACTTACTTCCCTGGCTGGAACAAGGAGGAACTGTGGAAGGAATTGCAGCTCTCTGAGTCACACTTCCTCCTTGGAGTTTCTCTTGGAGTGGTGCAGCTCTGCACCATGCCTTAGGCTGACACTGGAGTTAAGCTTGTCCGTCACAAAGTGATAGAGAGAGAAAAGGAAAGGCAGTGAGGCACTGGATTATCATACCCTCAAATCTCCCAGTTGCAGCTCTAAATATAGCCAAACATGTGAAAATCTGTTTCTGGAAACAGTACAACTATTTAGCTCCCAACCCTTCAAACAACATGCATGGAAAAAAAAAAAAAAAACCAAAAAAAAAAAACCACACAAACAAAACCACCACCCCAAACCCCAAAAAAACCCCAACCAATTCTCTCAACCAAGATCCTGTGTGTGGAACCATGTTAAGCACATTCTGATCTGCAGCCAGCAAGTGAAAAATTCCCAAATGCCACGCCTATCCAGGGTGTGACCAGAGACTATCAACTAGTTTATATTTGCACTTTGATATACAGCACATGCTTAACATCATATGGTGTATCCCTGGAAAAAAAAAAATAGCAACAAGTTTCAACACAGAAATTGTGTGAGATTAGGAGGCCAGAATAAATAAGAGCCAATGAGTTGTAGAATGACTTGAGGTAGCATAGAAGATCTCATCTTAAAAAATAACACCAAGGCAGTACACTGCAGATGAAACACATAATGAAAAAACATTCCAAAGTCCTCATTTGAGAACAGATTACAAATAAAATAGGCTCGGGCATGCCAAGTGTAAAATCTTTGATATGGAAATGCAGTAATGGTTAAATGAAATGGGCTGAAAATCTATTTATCAACAGTGTGTAATGCCTACTTGGATCGTTCCATGAGAAAAGCAAATAAGGAGTAGTAGGAGAATACACAGACACTGTTAAAAAGTTTACAAACCTCCTGATTTCAAACCTCAGGATACAGGCCTTCACCTGAACTGGAGATTTTGAGAAGTTACAAAGTTGGTGTGAAAACACACCTCAAAGGATTCAGGGAATTCACCCCGGAGACCCAGATTTTCGGGAGTCACCCGCTATGTTCAGCGCATTTAAAAGGACCTGGTCCCTAGAGAGTGAAAAGGAGCCCTCTGGCATCAGGCCCCCCCTGTGAGCATCATTCCCAAAAGCCTCAACCCAGGCCAGGGGCCTCCACAAGGTCCTCATTGATGGAAACGCCGCTGTGAGAAAGACCAGCAGGGCGTGCTCCGAGTGACACCACACCCAACTTCAATGGGCCCTGCGCATCCCACCCAACGCGGAATCCAGCCCGCTCCTGCTACCTCAGGAGCCTTTCCCTTTGTATCCACACTGGCCCTCTATTCCATTATTGCCAATGGGCATGTAAGTCATTACTGCGCCCGACATGTGAATCACAAATGCGAGTGCCATGGAAATTAAACTCCCTGACCTGCTCGCATTTTTCTCTTTGATGTCAGCCTGAATAGGCATTTTTGACTGGAACATACTTTTAATTTTGAGAGCTGGCAAGGCAACCACAACCTTTTCTGTGAGGAAGAATTCTTTGTTCTTCCCGAATTACTCCCCTAAAGAAAGGGTGTCTCAGCAAGTAGCGCTACAGAAGGCCCGGATCTTGTTTGCACCGTGCTCAAACACAGGAAACAGAAAACAGCTCCTGTGTTCCTGTTCACACCAGCAAATGCACAACCCTAACTGCACCAGCCTGAGCAAGCTGCATAATTTCCATTCATACGACACGGAGCTGAAAATGGGAAATGTCTCTCATTCGTGGCTGAGGACTTCTCTTCACAGGGGCAACCTGGGTTTAGGGTTGTTGATGCCATGTGCAAGCCACAGGGCAGCTGTGTGCTCTGGGACCGAGCACCAAATCACTGGGACAGGCAGAGGTGTTGGGACCTGAAGGAATTTGCAAGAGATCCAGGACCAATATTAGATTTCCCTTTGAAATCATGCAACGTTTTGCTGAAATGCTGCACTGGCGCCTGTTTTGAAACTCCGGTTTCCCATCTCGCTCTCACTGACCTGTTTGAGATAATAAACCCAGAAGGTTTTCCAAGATGGACGGCACTGGGGCCAGGGATCAAAACCTCTCTTGTGTCTCTGAAAGCTTTTTCCATGGTTGGCGAGCTTGTTCTTGCATTCATCAAACACAGAGAACTATCTTTTGCTTCACTCTCCCAGCCAGGAGGCATCAAAAAGGGAGATGTCGAGGCCATCTTTTTCCTCAGTTCACAATATGGTTCTTGCAGCTGCAGGATTTCAGGGAAATAAATATTCCAGAACTAGGAAATAAGCATGAATTCAAATTATATATCCATGCTACTCAAAGGAAAATCTTGTTTTCAGACATGTGGCTATCTGGGAAAAAAATTATTGTTTGATGCACTGTTCTGTCATTTGCCAGTTGGACCTTTCCTAGAACTTTCAGTCTGGCAAAGAGGCAGAAAATAATTTTATGGCCAGGGAGATGGCACAAATGTTGACTTGCTGGAGTTCCAGATGGACTCAATGATCCACATAAAGTCATATTTTACAGCTAAATTGCTGGAAACAGAAATCTTCATTACTGAACCACTACAAACAACTCCATAGTTAAGGTTACAAGAAGAACAGACTATTTATTTCGAGCCAATTTTTCAAACCTCCTCAAACCCAAACAATAATTGATTGACTGCAAAATGAATCTATCAAGGTCTGGAAGAAAAATTTGAGGTTAAAAATGTAGGAATAGTACTTTTGAAACCTCAGATTTTCAGGTTTATTCTCGGCAGAAAAAGAGGGAAAGAAACTTTGAGAACCATGCACTGCTTGTCTGGAGAAGATGAAATTCTAGATTAAATTAAAGCCACCACCATTTTATCATTGATTTTGAAAGAACCAAGGTTGAGAGAGAGTAGAAGGAAAAAGGTCAAAGCAAATGCCTTGGATTTGGGTCTGTAACACTTGAAGATGCCACTACAAGATTTACAAGACACATTTGCTCCCCTTGCAGTGAGATTTGCAAAGTTTTCTCCCCACAGCTGATTTCCAAATGTACACAGAGGAGGCAAAGCTTGACTCCCAGGTTTAAGGAAAAATGTGTAGGAGCTCTTAAACCAAGCGAAAGCAGTCAGCAGAAATGTGGCTGCTCGTGGATTTGTGCATTTGAGGCCTTGAATTTTTGCTGAAGAAATAGAATTGGTTAATACAGAGCAGAGGAGTGTTTCGCTCTGGTGAAGTGGACAGGACACAGACTCATCAAAGACCCGAGAAACCAAAAGCTCCTGCTTGGTATGTACCATGCTGTGCTTGAAAAGAGAAGTAATGTAAAGTAAAGAAACAAGAGTCCAGAGCTGTGTTGCGCCTGAGAAACCTCCTGGTTAAAAAAAAAAAAAAAAAAAAAAGAGTCTGTGGTAGAGAAAGGGCGGGCAGACCCGTGAAGTGGATACTGATGTTCCCCATTTGCTTCTCAGTCCTGCCAAATAATTCTTATACAGTGTTGGGCAAGACAATTCAATTTCTCTGGGCCAGTTTCTCTGACATGGAGGCAATAAAGAATGATTTCTGTCCCCAGTCCTTTGTTTCTTTTGTCCATATGAGCAGCAAGCTGCTCAGGATCAGGGCTGTATCTTTCTGGATGTATTTGCAGTGCTCAGTATAGATGTCTCTCAGTCTCAGAGGTGGCCTCTAGGCACCATGGTTCTACAAGAACAATTACCTGAGCTTGTGTATTTATTTAGTTAATTGCAATAAGTTCAATCACAATATTGGATCTAATTTTAGCTCAGTGTAAGTCAGTTCATATTCATTGATCGGCCTGTTCTCTCCAAGCCTATTTCTTGTGACAATATTGGTTCACAAGCAGGATGTCAACGTGCACATGGAGATTTCTATTGTTTGGGGCTTTTTCTTTTTTTTCCCCCCCTGTGAAATGAGCAGGTGAGGATGCCTTACTGCCTGAAAGTCAACTGATTTAGGACGTGTTTCAAATATACCTGATGCTAATCAATCTGTGAAGATGTGGAAGGGTATAACATAACTAAACAACTTCAGGAAGGACGCCTGAATTGCTGAGAGGAATGTTGAATGCGTGCTGAATCACCGCCTCAGAGGCATCCTCCTGTGCCTTACCTCACAGTTGCAATGCCTGCCTTACTGGCACAAAAACACACTTTAATATCCTGCAGAAAATTGGGGCAAAGTGCAAAGCAACCATTCAGCACCCAGCGAAGCCAAGCAGAATTGTTCCCTTGATGACAAGGAGAATAAGGTTTTTGAAGATCCTTCCTTTGTCTGGTGAGCACTTTCTCTCAAGTACTGAGCATCACCAGGCTCACTTGTGGTTTTGTGCCTTAAGATGTGCTTAGCATCTTGCAGTTTTCACTCCTGACATGTATTGATCCTTTCTGCCTGGTTCAGAAGGATCACTGAAATGTTTAATTAGAGAGTGCTTAATATCAGCACTGTTCTCCAGAATGCTGCCTGTAAAAATGAAAGAATATGCAAGCTCATCATCTTTGAGAGCAAATTATCACAATGATTAACAGTAGATGTATCACACGGTTGGCTCCTCACAGCATTCCAGTTTGGCGTTGCATCAAACTTACCTTCTCTTCTTTTTTGAAAAAAAAAAAAAAAAAAAAAAAAAATCCAATGGATTTTCCTCCCCAACAGTGTTCAGCAACCTTCAAGCTCCACAGAGACATCAGAAGTCTTTAATGCAGGTTTTCAGAGTAAATGAAACCTTTTTTCGGTGTGGTTACCTTTGTAATAACAGTCTTCTTATTTGTTGGATACTTACGTAACGTAAGATGAAAAGACATTTTATAGCCTTCTGGCAAGAGGATTTAAAATTAACAGCATACCTGTGGCTGCCCTAAGCCAGGGAGGGAGTCATTTTCAGGCCATGGGAAAACTGCAGGTTTGCATCCTTCACTTCTTTTGACTTACAGGTATTCAGTATTTCCGTGGACTTGTTTTCCATGAAAGCACCACGGTCACGCACAAAGGAAGAAATTAAGTAATTGGTTCTGATGAAAGACGAAGAGACCAAGGTGGTAAGAGATAACTGTGACCCATTAGCATCCCCCCCCCACCCCCGAAAAATATGGTGGTTTAAGTTATCCTCTCGTTTTATATTTTAATGCGTGGCTGGGCTCTCACATGGCACACAAGTCAATTGGCGCTCTGTGCGAGAGCTGTTAACTCTCTGGCATCCAGAGGGAGGAATCCTCGCCATCCCGGTGGCTTTATGGGCCATATCCTGTGGGCAGGCAGCCTCCCCCTGAATCCCAAGGATGTTTTACAAAACAATCAATGGCCTTTCGCACTGACTCCCTCTCAACAGGCGAAAAGGAAAACCACAAAAGATAATGATCTGGGGTTTGATCTCACCCATAGCGGGCTGACAGTGGGGTAATCCCATTGACTCCAGCTGATTTATTCCGAATGACTTTCACAGGCTTTGGGCTGGGCCTTTAAACAGATGTAAACTTGATCAGAACCAAGCCCAATCACATTCATGCCCATTCTTGCTTCGAATATTTGTCTTCCATAGAACGTTTTCACCTGGAACCCGAGTGACCTCAGCGCAAAGCTTTCTTACTTAACATGAAGTTGACAACTGTTTTCAAACAAGGTAATTACTCTCATTATTAAACGCGGGGCGCTTTTAATCCTCAAAGCAGCGGCGCTGGGAGATACACTTCCCTGCACATCCCCATTGATTACCAACAAATAGATCCGTCAGATCCCAAAGAAATGCAGGTCATGGAGATGTGCCTGAGCTCGCTGGGTGGAGCAGAGTGTGGCGGGCAAAACCAGCCAGGCTCCTGGAGAAAACCTTGGGATCACGGCCTGTCCTGAGCTCTGGTTGTGCCATCGGTACCTGTGCTGGCTACCTGGGAGAGCCTCACCTCGGGGCTGATAAAAACAGGGTTCAGCAGGGTGGCTGAGGCTGACCTTGGGCTGCAGCCCAGGGCTTCCAGAGCTCCCGGGGTCGGCAGAGCAGGGATTTTGCTCTTCTCACCCAAGCCTCTGGAGGTGAGGGATGCTGCAGTCGGCAGAGCATGGACAGCACAATGAGGAGGCTGTGCCAGGCCCTCAGCCTGGCAAAACAGCTCTGCTCCCACAAAAGCCTCGTGAGATCCATAATGAGCCCAGCAGGCCGAGCTCCTGGTATTCCCCGCTCAGGGAATGCAGCTGACGGGTGCTGCATTTCGTGTCCTGGGGATCAGCTCCGTGCTCACACTGCTGCCTCAGACATGCCAGCACTGCTCTGCCTCGGCAGCTTTTGGGCTGCTTGAACCCCTCCTCTCGGCAGCAGCCCACAATACCCGGGATGGCAGCGCCATTAGATCAGAAAGTGACTCACGATTGAGCGAGCCCTGTCAAGCAAGATAAATACAATTTGGTTGTTAGCTAATCTATTTTTGTTTGTGTTCCCAATGCATCCAAGACACTGATTACATTGCAGTCTACCGTGCTGGCAGTAAGTCCATGCTGCCACAATGCTCTTTGCTCTGTAAGGAGAACATTTGTGAAAACAATGGCTGTATTTGTCTGTCAATATTACATCACTGCCGACGTATCGTGCACCAGCTCTCTGGGTGGAACAATATTTTTGGGTTTCCAGGAGTTAAGTTATGGAAAGGCAATATTTAAGTTGAACGGCATGTAAGTAACTAGAATTCTCATCTAAGAAACACTTCTGCTATCTGTCACCTTAATCTGCCAGCCCTTCCTTCCTGCATCTCTGGGACTAAAGTTTTGTGGCTTGATAGAGCTGTAGCTCTGGACTTTGATCTGAGAAGTCAGGCTTAGCAGGGGCTGTTTTAAAGAGGCCTTGGAGGACGCTTTTGCACCTCCATTGCTGAACTTTATCAGTGCAAGCAGCTCTCAGGAGTGCTCAGAACCCCCTGAAAGAATTCAGGCTTTGCATTTGGCTTATTTATGCATTGTACTTCCTCTCACTTTGTTTTTAGTTTTGTTTAGCACTTACTTAGGCTTGGGAGGGCTATTTATGGAAATTTAAAATTTTCATGATAAAGAAAGTGGTTTACAATTAGAAGGAGAGGAAACCGTTAATATTAACAACAGAGAGGGAAACTTTTCAACTTCCATTGGCTGGCAGATCCATTACCAATTGCCAAACTTTGCAAAGCGGTAAGTAGGCAAAGGTGCATGGTAAAAAAGGAGGTGAAAAGCATCATAAAACAAATATGCTGTTTTTCTCCACGTGAACTTAATATCAAGTAAGTTGGCATACCAGATATCCACTGTCACATTTCATGGAAGTCTTTACAGACTCAAAGAAAAGAACTCACTGCAATCACTTCATGATCAAGTCTTTTTTTTCTAAGAATCACAGAGAGAGATAACTGATTATTTGTGCAGCCTGAGAAAAAAACTGTGGCTTTGCAAAGCTCCGTCATACATATAACAGGGCTTCAAAAATCAAGATTTCTGCTGCTTTTCTAACACCTGACTGCAACATATGTGGGAAAGGATTGAAACTAAAATATTAGCAATGAATTTACAGCACTTTCGAACCCAGATAGCTGTGGGTGCTTTTCAGGAGAGGCATGGACACATCATTGTGTTTCCCTTCCACTGTGGTCCTTCAGGCCTTCTGTTGCATTTTTTACTGATTGTGGGAAATTCTTGCAGAGCCTGCTGGTTAATCGTGATAGGTTAAACAAGCTGTTAAGTGATGTGGGAAACCATTGCAAAGATACTCAGCCGAGGCTGCGAGGCTCCACTTTGTGTATAACCCTTTTCCATCTGATAGTGCTATCACTGGTGTGGGCTGTGTGGGAGCCTGCAGCTCCTATCAGCCCGGGCTGATGCTTCAATGCCACATTTCTCATGCAGATGATTCTGTCTCCCGGATTTAAGCCCTAGGCTGGGATGGAAATGAGTGAAGTAACTTGTATTTTCCCTCTTGAGTGCATAACACGGCATTGTGCTGCTTGTCAGGTACGTTCTGAGACAATAGCTAATTTTTCTCACACAGGGCATAAGATATTATCGTCATTATCATTACTATTATTACATGATATCATTTAAACTAGTCCAAAATTGCATACCTGGGTGTAATTCCATCTCTCTCCTGATCAGCTGAGCCAGACACATGAGATAAATCTGCCATGAACGGAGCCAGGGCCCCAAGCTGGTTGGGCTCCCTCAGCCCAGGAGCAAAGGCAGCAGAAGGGTTTCTAAACCCTCTTCTGTCAGAAGGGCAAGAAAGAAGATCCAGCCTGAGCTGAGGATCTGGTTTTCCTACTAAGAAGATGCACTGGAGCAGAAGAGACGTGTGCCTGAGTGGTGTTTCCAGCCAGCTCCGCTGCGGTGAGGACTGGAAGTTTGACAGCACCGTCTGGAACAGCCCCGCAATGGTCCCTGCCAGCCACAAAATGCTGAGCTCAGAGCAGGGTAACAGACCTGTGGCCTGATCCCTGCCCTCTTCCAACTCCTGCCTGCGCTTTCTAGCAAGGAAATCTTAGCAGTGACTTTTCCTGAGGGTGACTTGGTGACTTGTAAAAAGGTGGATGCCTCAGGGGCTGCCTGCTAGGCCCGCAGTGAAACCCAACATGTGGCTTAGCAGGTCTCCTTATCTTCAAAGGTCTC
This sequence comes from Dasyornis broadbenti, assembly GCA_013397935.1. Taxonomy (NCBI): domain Eukaryota; kingdom Metazoa; phylum Chordata; class Aves; order Passeriformes; family Dasyornithidae; genus Dasyornis; species Dasyornis broadbenti. The sequence continues at coordinate 13,321 of VZRN01004655.1, read as the reverse complement.
AGTCCAACCCGGTTTGGGACTGATTCCACCCAGACAGCAAATGACTTGTGAAAGTGGGTAAAGTTTGGATTTTTTGGTGGAGTTGAGGCACTGTGATGGCACCCAGTCCTGAGGGGGTTTGGTCCCTTTCCATCCCGTGGCCATTCCTAACTGAGCCCAGCCACCAAATCCTCCTCAGGACAAAAGGAGCTGAAGCTTCCTGCAGCTCCATGAGGGAGCCATCCCGAAGCAAAACACTCTGGCCTTCCCTTTGGTTGTTGATATTTAAAAAAATACTTTATTTCTGCTACATTTCTGATGAAAGATGATAACCACCAGTCAAAAAATATTTGCATAGCACAGGGGGTAGGCTGGGACCAAGGGAAGCTGCACTTGCAAATTCCACACGTGGCACTTGAATTTTCACTTCTCAGCGCAGGAGCTCAAGAGCCCTGCTGGGATTTCTGTCAAGACTGTTTCTCCTTGTGCTGAAGGCACTGTGGGAACTGGGGAGATCTTCGAGGAGCACAGTGCTGCACCACAGTCATCACAAGGGCGTGATTCAGTGAAAAGCATCAGCAATGCTAGGAAAAAAAGCCAAGGGGTTAAAATGGCTCATTGTCAGAAAAAAATCCAAGATCTCAGGGAGCAAAATCCTTCAGCCCAGGCATCCTCAACACCCTTTATTTCTGCAGGGAAGTCATGCTGAGATTTGAAATGTTTTCTTTTCCCAGATACTCTGTTCAGAACTAAATTTCTCCTTTCATCATTCTGGCCCTTGATATTCCCAGAACATTTCCCATCACTAATGGGGGGACCCGTGGCTTTGGATGAAACTATCCTGATCCATGCAGTCTGTGCTGAGGAGCTGCCATGCTCAGCCCTGGCTCTCCTGCCGTCAGTGGAGCCGAGTTCGGTGAGTTTGTGAAGTGCAGTGGGATCCTGTGTGAGGAAGTTTCCTGTAAACTGCTGGGATCAGCTGCCTGTGCTGTAGATCTGTGGTTAGAATCAGCAGTTTTCTGTGGAAGAAAACCCCAATGATTGAAACCAACACATATTTTCACCTACATTTTTGCTTTCCACGGAGGTGGTTCCAACTGTCGCAGCATCGGCGAAGGGCAATACGATTTAAGTTCCTGGGAAGTCTTACAGTAAAGGGAAATCATTGCAAGACCTTTTTTAACAGTTGGGCTTGATGATCTTTTCCAGCCTGAATGATCCTATGGTTCTATAAAATGACACCAGCAGAGCCACGATCAGGAGATAGCAAAGAAAAAGCACACCAAAGTCCCCACTCTTCGGCACTTACAAGCGTAATTAAAGGGTAAGGTAATCAAGCCGGTGATTAATCATAAACTTTTTATCAATGGAAAATGAAAGATTTCCCCGCCAGAGACTCCAGCTCACGTTTTGCTATCGCTGTAACTTCATCAAATCCAGGCACTCAGTCATTCTCTACCTGCCTGACGTGAGTCAGAAGCAGCTTCATGGAATTATAGCAGGGTAAAACCAGCCCTAGGAGATAACAGCAAGCTAACAGGATCCTTTCCTTAAACTCTGATACCTACACAGAGCCAAACACATGGATCTCAATCCATATTCCTGCTGGGTGATAAGGAATTTTTATGGCACAAGCAGTGCATTGCTTTGTAGATAAACTGCAAGTTCCTTAAGGACACTGAATTCATAATCCCTGAGGCAAGGGAGTGCATTATCCTTGTTCCCAACAGCACAGAGAGTGGCGTGAAAGACACCGGGAACCTCATCCTGATGAATAATGCTGTTACTATAATAGGAGGGAAACAGAGGGGCGATACTTTGCTCCAGCCAGCAAGGATAAAATGGCCAGGAGTTTACGCATTCAGCTTCCCATGAAAGGAGAATAAGAGCCTGCCCAATCCCTTCCTATAGGGCTCCTCGTGCCACTGCAGCAACCCCACTGCCAAGCTAAGCCAGCCCATATAGGAACATAAACACAGCCAGAAATCAGACTTGGCAGCAAATAAAGCCTGGGGTGGGAAATACCTCTCACTTAAAATATCTGCAGCTCTAAGAGGGTCTCTTTGTAATAAACTCCCACGCTGTAGCCTTTAAGCTTAATGGTCTGTGAAAGTTATTATGCAACATTTTTAGCATTTGATTCCGTTCTGACGGGACTTTATGATCTGTATTACAGAAGAACACTGTTAAGCTAATCATATTTATAACGAATCTCTGTATCAAAATCGTTTCTAACGTTTTGACTTTTCAGAAATACAGAAAGACAAAACTTCCCTGATGTTATTTTCCTCCTGCTTCCCCAAGCCCATCTGCTAGAGCTGCTAAAGAACAAGGGCCATCATTTCTTCTCTTCTACAGATTGAAGGGTGGAAAAGACACTTGGCTTTCCAGGGCTTAATTCTGCACTTTTTTATTCCCAGGCACAGACTCTTCAGGCACTATCAATTTGCCTTTTTCTTTTTAAGGCATGCCTGGTATAAGTCATGTCTGAAATACAATTCCTTATTTCTGCTACTGATGACAGCTTAAATGATTAAAAGGAATTTTTTAGGTTCTTTGTAGGTTTCTCATTTTCATATTATTGTTATTTTCCTTTCTGCATTTCATTCAGTTCTGGTAGTAGAAGGAGCCTTGCTGGAGTCATTTTTTCCTTCTGTTCATTAAATCTAATTCTACTTTGCTTGCTTTTGATGAGCAGTTAAAAGAAAAGGGAATAAAACTACAGGTACTAAATAGTCTGAAACGCTCACCAACTGTGTGTACTTACAAAAACACTGAATTTGCATCCTAAAATTGTCAAGAAGGGCCCTTTAAGCTTGAAACAGGAGCGGATTCTTTTCAACTTTCCCAGAGAATAGCAGTGACCTTGCAGATCAGATAACCCATGGTCTCCAAGAGTTCAAATATGTCATCAAGACTTTATTTTACTGCTCCATGTTCCTTGGCCTAGTTGCTTCAACCAGGCTAATTGCACCACTCCCCCGCAAAAAGAAAAAAGCCCACAACAGGACTGCACAACCAGAACCAACGTCAGCAGAGCAGAGCTGGGCACATGGCAGGAGCAAGGATAAATGAGACACTGTGTGGAAGGCCGGAGTTCTGCTGAGTGACTCTAATCAGATGGGTACAATATATTAAAGCCAATGGAAACATTTGATTAAAAACATGCTGGATCTTTGCTCAGGGTCTTATCACAAAGCCCTCACAGGCAGGCAGCCAAGTGCTGAGCGGTAGCAAAAATGGCCCGTGATGGAAATCCACCGGTCCCAGTCTTCCTCCTTCCAAGGAAAACTTGCCAGAAGGATAGCTGGGGACCTCAGACCTCTGCTGCCTTTCAGTGCCCGCAGTGAGAGACTGAGATCTGCTATCACCACCCTTCAAAATACAGACAGCTCTGCAGGCATCATCTGCCCCAGCCCATGGCTTCCTGCTGTGTGTCCAGGAAGCCTCCACCTTCCCAAGAGGCCACATGCCTCTGTGCCAGGTCAACACCCTTCAATCTCTGGTTTTATTCCAGAAAAATATCAGCCAGTCTTTCAGGAGGAAGGGGCGAGCATCCCAAAACTCCAGCATCTCCTGCATCCCACTGAGAGAAGTGATTATCCCAAAACTCCAGCATCTCCTGCATCCCACTGAGAGAAGTGATTATCCCAAAACTCCAGCATCTCCTGCATCCCACTGAGAGGGGTGATTATCCCAAAACTCCAGCATCTCCTGCATCCCACTGAGAGGGGTGAGCATCCCAGAACTCCAGCATCTCCTGCATCCCACTGAGAGGGGTGAGCATCCCAAAACTCCAGCATCTCCTGCATCCCACTGAGAGGGGCGAGCATCCCAAAACTCCAGCATCTCCTGCATCCCACTGAGAGGGGTGAGCATCCCAAAACTCCAGTATCTCCTGCATCTCAGAGCACCCCATCTCTCACTTGCTTTGTAGCCAGCTTGGTTTCCCTGACACATTTTCCCTGCTGCTCCCTTCCCCCTGGATATCACTGGCAGGATGGACGAGCCCATGAGCACAGGAAATAAAAGCATCCCAGCCAGCGTGAGAACTGCATCCCTCTGTTCTGTCTCCAACAGGCTGGAGCTTGTGAAATCAAACAGGGACTGCATGTTAGCACAAAAGCTGACTCCAGCCCATCTCCACGGATTTGAGCATTAACTGAGCCTTTTACTTTCATTTTTATGAGGAATGGATGCTTTTCAAAGTTGTTGAGGAAGTTGCTGTTGTTGTCAACAAGCTGCACTGGTTTTACCCCAGGACGGGCATTTCAGAGAAGTAAACCAGGAGAAGAATAATCACTTTTAGCAGCAGCTATTGTCTAGACTAGTTCAGCCTTAACTTTAAACCCTACCCTTAGGCTCTAGTTCAGCAAAGTATTTAAACATATATTTAATTTTTAGGCATATGAGTAATTGCAGTGTACTTACTTATTTAAAGTTAGGCACAAGTTTCAGTCTTTTCCTGAATTAGGTTCTAAGCCATTCACAGTTTAGCCTCATTTCCATCGATGCAAATCATTGTGCTACATCACTTGATTACTCCAGAAGTAGGAAAAAGTATTCTTGGTATTTCTTGAGAAAATTTTCCTGCTTTTATACTGACATTTTGCTGGGGTTCAGCTTTTTTAACCAGTTTCCTTCTCCAGCCTGAATTCAAAGGCAAAGTCGGGATTTGATGAAATGCTTTGGTTGTGAAGAAAATATGTTCCAACTATACACAGGTTTTAAAGAGGAGAGATAAGGTGGGGGCAAAGCTTTATCATGCATTTCAAGCAAAAATGCAGCCACTCCCCCTTTCCAGATCCTCCTTTTCCCCAGCACAATATTCTGGGACGTTACCTGTTTATTTCAAGACGTGCTGGTGGTCAGCACTCATACCATGACACCACAAGCCTGTGCCTGGAGGAGACTTCTGTGTGTATTTTGGCTTGATCAAAACTGACATTCACATTTTACTTGGGACTTTTTAATTTTAATCCCTCTGAAATGGAATACACGCTCAGAAAGGCGATTCTTCTTTTTTTTTTAATTTTCTCTTCCCCAGGAAGAAGTGTCCGCAGTCCCAGGTTGCAAATCTGAGCAATTTGGTCAATGATGTGAACATAAATGAAAATTAGCCAACAAAAGAAATTCAATTGAGTTAAACAGGAGATTATTATCATACCTCACATTCTCTTCTGTCCCTTCCTGTGAGAGTAAGTCAGGTTAAGAATCAACCAGAGGGGACAAATTGGCTACTGCTGACACTGTGTAGTATTCCAGACACAGTAAAAAGAATACAAAAGAAATAGGATACAAAGATGGAAATCTAGGATTATGTGCTTCCCCAAAGAGCTACTATTCCATACTCATTTTTAACCAAATCGAGCTGCACCCCAAGTAAATAAAAAAATACCAGCTGCCATAAGCAGCTCAAATTAAGTATAAATATTTCTGAAGGCTTCTGAAGACTATAGTGTCATCTCTCAAGGTTCTCACTTCTTCACATCCTTTCCTGATTTCTGGAAACAAGTAGACCAGATTCTCCAAACCTTGTCACCCTGCATCATTATTTCTATTTTCACCAATCTAGCATGAGTGCTGCAGGTTTGAAATGGCAGCACCCTGGATCCACTCCTTTGGCACACGCATAAAAGTGCACAGGCACACACACACGAGGCTAAAGGTGGTAGAAAACCCAGGCAAAGTAAGTTTATTTGATTGTAGTCATTAGTGCTATACATTACAGGTTCAATCCTGCTCCCTTTGAAGTTGGTGGTATTACTCCCATTGAATTCATGTGCTCTGAAAAATGCCTGAGTTTTGCAAATTTATCATTTTGTCATCTATGCTTCGGGTCAAAACTATAATCCAGTGTTTTAGACTTGGTCCTGAGCCAAATTATTTTTACTAAAGGTTCAAAGAACACATACTTGTCCTTCAGAGAGGTGCCAATCCACTTCACAAGCAAGGAGCAGGGTGGCTGAGGTTCTCAGAATGCTCTGAGGGATGCAAACACATCTGAGGGATGCAGGTGGCCACAGCAACTCCAGCTTCCAGGGTCTGCCCAACAACAGAACCTCACTTTGAATCAACAGAAAAGACAACAGACCATGGAAACAATTTAGGTGGGGGTCAGAACCCGATAGGACTTTGATTTTGAAAGACTCTCCCTCCATCCCAGGTTAAAGTATTAAGAACTGGGACCCCAGAGAAGGTGAGGAGGTTACAAGCGATCCAGGCACCTGATTTACTGAAGAAATGACTCCTAGAACTGCTGCTGCCTTAAACTGGAGTTAAGAAGCGCTGAGCACCCATGAAAATCCATCCCCAGAAGTTCTTTGTACCACTTTTCCTCAGAGGGTGCGTTGCAAAGGTGCAGCCAGGAGATTTAGCCCTGTCAGGCAGAGCTCCCTGAAGAAAGAGTGGACAGAGGAACAAGAAGTGCAGTGTGTGGCTGCACAGTCTCGGTTCTGGGAGAGCTGGAGAATGGATGGTGGAGACAGTGGCCAAAAATGTGCCAGATCCCACTTGTGTTTAGACCAGGGAGCCCCAAAACAAGCGTACCTCCTCTCACCTTTTTAGTGCTCAGAAAAGGGCACAGGGATGTTCACTGATCTCCGCAGCTGCCTCTCCCCGGAGCCAACATGTTTAGTCAGGAGGCAAATCTGCCTCCGCGGAGCCACCCCACCAGCCCAGCCTACCCTGGATCACGATTACTAATGCAGAGGGATTTTCTGGCAGAGGGAGACAAGCAAAATATGAAAAGAAGACACCCAAGACATTCCTGAAACAGCATTTCTGCAGTATATGTGATCCACGCTGATTTACAGTCACTTATGGGGAATTATGCCTAAAATCACCACAAAACCTCTCCCTGTGTTTTGTTGGAAGAAAAATAATAACATTATATTTCAAAACCTTCTGAATAAGCAATTCAGCAACTTCCAATAGTATTTATTACTTGCCTTTAAGTTGCCTGGCCATCCTACAAGACCAAGTGTCAGTTTAGGGAATAGAGAAAATGTTTCTTTACCTTGTAAATCAATTGTAAACGCTCTACGTGGCCAAGACATGCTTTTTCTTACCTCACACATCCATATCAAACCCCAGTGTCTCTGTTGGCCATTTTCATGCTGATATATTACCAAAACATACCGTCAGCTGAGCAAAACAGAAACTGTAGCTGCTGGTTTTAAAATCAAAATATTTTCCACTCAAACACTTTCACTTTGAGGATGTTGGTGCTTAAATACATTGTTTATTCACCTTGTTACTGTCTGCCAGGCTTCCTCTAGTGCCTCTCCCTCCACAGGCTCACCTCTAGCATGGCCTAACAGGAGGTTCCCCTTGATGAAGAAACAAAACCTTGCTCCCTCCTTCTTTCTTCCCCTGTCTTTACCCCTTTGTCCCACTTCTTCATTTCCTTACCTCCAGGATAAATTTGTGCTAAATTCCATTAGCTCTGGGTCTGTCCCTGCCTCTTTGGTCCCGTCAGTGACACTTCCTCACCTTGGGATATCCCAGCCATCCCTGTCTTCCCTTTCTGCCGGATTCATGTCCCTCCCCAGCTTGGTGATGGTTCCCCTCCAGAAACCCTCTGTGAACTCTGCTCCTTCGAACGCCCCGTTTCCCAGGCTACCCACGTGGCTTCCCTGCGGTTTTGGCCACCGCAGGTGACACAGGAAGGCCTCCAGGTGGGTTTGGGATGTCTCCAGAGAGGGAGACTGTGCCCTCCCTGGGCAGCTGTTCCAGAGCTCTGCCACCCTCAGTGGAAAGCTCTTCCTCCTGTTGAGGTGAAACTCCTTGTGTTTTGTTTACGGCCATTGCTCCTCATCCTGTTGATGGGCACCACTGAGCAGTCTGCCAATATCATCCTGGCACCCCTTGGAGATATTTATAGGCATTTATGAGATGTCCTCTCGTTCTTCTCTTCTCCAGACTAACCATGCCCAGCTCCCACAGTCTCTCCTCATCAGAGAGATGCTCCACACCCCAAACCCTCTGCTGGAACCTCTCCAGCAGCTCCTTGTCTTTCTCGTCCAGAGGAGCCCAGAACCGGACACACAGCGGGCTGGTTTTTGGGAGGGGGGTGCCCCCGCTGCGCTGCTCTTCGCAACATTACGGCGGGTCGCGGCCGCGGCGGCGGCACGCCAGGAATGCGCGCTCCCGCGGCGGGGCCGCGCGGCGGCGGCGCGCA
>VZRN01004653.1:498632-522536 GCA_013397935.1 Dasyornis broadbenti | reverse complement strand
CCTGGGGAAGCCCTTTCCAGCGCCAGTGTTCCTGGAGCACAAAGTACTGTAGATCTCTCAACCCTTACCATAGCCATATCCCTAATCATGGCCCTAGAGTTAGTTACGGCAACCCTATACCATGTTTTTCCAAGTGAAAACGATGTAGGAGCAGGAATTTTGGGCCTATGTTGCGATGGCCTGGGGAAGCCCTTTCCAGCGCCAATGTGCCTGGAGCTCAAAGTACTGTAGATCTCCCAGTCCTAACCCTAGGTGCAACCCATCGCTACCCCATAGTCCTAGTTAATTATGCAATCCTAATGCCTTGTTTGTCCAAGTCAAAAAGATGTAGGAGCAGGAATGTTGGGGCCATGCTGCGATGGCCTGGGGAAGCCCTTTTCAGCTCCAGTGTGCCTGGAGCTCAAAGTATTGTAGATCTCCCAAGTGTAACCCTTCCTTCTCTGTTGTGGAAGTATTCCGGACCAGAAAACTCTCTCTCACAGGATCAAGAGATTTCGCCATTGATTCAATTCTACACTGTGTAGTATAGTCAGACTTTTCTCATTCTATGTTTATTTTAAAAGCATCACCAATGGATGTGTCCTAGTTCTCCTGATTCAGAGTGTATTGTATCATTCCATCACACACTCTGTGTCCCCATGACATCAGCCATTATCCTCATAATTATTGGGATGTCCAAGTGAGTCTTGTGTAGCCAGTGCAATTCTGGTAACTCCTGACAAACCTGCAGAGTACAAAACACCATATATTTTTGCTTACGGTGAATCTAATAGTAGAAAATTCACCTATCAAATTTCCTGGTATGGAGACAACAGCAAGCCCACTAGCACTTTGATACCATTTCCATTGTGGTTTTCAAGGAAACTAACATTTTCTTTAGTGACTATCCCTAGTTTCCACAGCTGAGAAATTACTTCTAGCTGCCAAAAAGTTTTCTTCATTCTCATTCAGTTTTTATTCTTACTTGCATGTACAAAAAAGCTTTCTTTAAGCTTCTATTTTCTATTTTCTCTGTTTTCTTTAGTTGACAAGCTCAGGAGGAGGTTTAGATTGCTTTCTGGTTTTGTGACAATCTCTCATAATCTTTCCCTAGCTTCAGACCTTGTGAGGGTTTGCAAGTGCTTGAACCAGAAAATGTATTTTTTTCTTAAATTTTACTGCTGTGACAGGAGCATTCATGGCTGCTGCAGTGCCTGCACTTGCTGTATCCATAGCAGCCAACATCCCACTTGACTACTTTGGAAATGGGCTCTGTTTTCATGCAAATCCAGTGATTTACATGGAAGACTGGATTGCTCATACAGGCCACCAAATTTAACAAAGGAAATTTCCCTTTTTGATTGCATTTACAGAAAGACAAAAATAATTGCTGTGGGCTTCATACTGTGATTTCTCAGTGCTTGCTGGGCCAGAGGAGCTTTTCCTGCGGATCAAATCAAGATATCTAAAAGTCTTTTGTTTGCCAGTTTCCATGTGACACTCCAGCCTGAGTCCTCTCTCAGAGCAGTTGATTTTAATATTGTTCATCATACAAGATATCCTTTCCATTCTGATTATTTTACGTTCTTATTGTATCAGTGTTTCCTGCCCTCTCATGGATCACCATGTGACCATTTTTATCTGAGGATGTTATTCTCTGCTAAGATACTCCCTTAGTTATCTTTCTTTGATGCAGCAAACCCAGAAAGTTTAAATAAATATTTTAAGATCATGAAGATTTGACTGCCTTTATCTGGCATGAGATGTCCAATTTTTTGGGTTACACCTTGAGGCTACATGCTTCAGGCTAGACTTCACAGGTTTTGGACTTGTGCATTAGCACTGAAAGTTCAGCTCTGGAACCTCTTGCTTGTTGCCCCCCTGTTGTTGGTTAATGGTGAATTTAGGCTAACCTGGGTTTGGTTGTGAGAACCTGAAGTTATTGCTCTAGGCAGCAGAGAAAAAGCAAGCGAACTCCAAACAACAGGGCTTTAAACTTTCATTACAAAATTGCCATGCAGTTTTAATGGTGCTGTCAGGAACAGAAAATCGTGCCATGAAAGAAAGGAAGAATCTTTCCATAGGTTTCCTTAGAAAGGCTTAAAAATGATTTATAGAACTGTTCCTCTTGTATAGAATTATATGGCATAATAAAAGTCCCAAAACTGCTAAAAACAAAATGAAGTTGGTCTGTCAGGTCTTTTCATGAGGGGTTTCTGAACAAATTTGCTACGTATTTACATAGGTCTGCTGACAATTTCATGGTATTTTACTCCAGTAGCGCTGTTCAACATGATGAATGGATAAGCAGGATACACTGAGTGGAGTCATTAAATGTAAATTTAGTCAGATTCTTACTATGCTGCTCTCACCCTAACTGCCTTTGAGCCTTATTGCCAAACTCCCTGAGAATTTATGCTGATCTAAGTCCATGTGCTAGCACTGGCCTTTTTCTGATGCTGTGGTGAGCCAGTTCAGGGAGCTGAAGAGGAAGAAAACTAAACCTGCAAAGCAGAGCAAATTACTTTCAGTCCGTGAGGCTCCCTGAACTTGGTTGCTAAGAGATCAGCAAGCACTAGTGTAAGTTTAATGAATACTCCAGGAAAAAAAAAAAAATCTGTATTTCAGGAGCAGGGTATCCTAAATCTTATCTGATCCCTGGCTTCTGATTGTTAGTCAGGATTCATCAGTTTCTTTACTCGAATAACTTGCTTGCTTTTTCCCAAATGCAGAGTTTGTTGTGCCTCATTAAAACATACTTGGATGAAATAAAATGCAAATCAAAGAGCTGAACTGACTAAATGGATAACCTCATGTCAGTAAGAAAGTATAAGTAAAATGTTTAAAAATATAGCAAGACTGGAATATTTTAACCAGATCATGTGGGTCATTTCACTGTTCTGCCAAATGAACAGATAAGGTGATGTCTTGACCCTTCTGGAATCCATTGGAATTTTTTTATTTACTTGAACCAGGATGTGACTGCAAAGGTTTTATTCTTACAACATAAAGCAGAAGACCAGAATTTACTCTCTCTGCATTTACAGTGGTCACATGTTTGAATCTGTAAATATATCTGTTTGTATAAAAGGGGCTCAGAAATGGAGAATCAAAATGTGGATTCAAACCTCTAGAATCCAATCAGAAGATGTTAAATGTATATGTATATATTGATCATTGCAACATTTAGTCCAAGAAAACAATTGATGTTTAGGAGGAAAGGAATGTTTTGGGAAACATTCATTTAATCTTAGTAGATCTTAATAAATTTAGTTTAGAAAATCTTAATTTTTTATACCATAGTGCCTTTATACCTTAGGCTGTAGTGGGATATCTGCTGTTGTGACACCTTGAAACACCTAATATTACTCCTTACCTGCTAAAAAAAAATTATCTGCAGGAGTGAAAGACTTTACTAGATGATTTGCTGTGTACAATACTATACAGATGATAAAGCCCAGAATTTGCATTCCTGTATTCTTACATTTATTTGAAAAAATCACTGAAGGATTCAAAAATGTGTAAGGAGATTACATGACAACAGGCAATATCTGCTGTCTGACAGAGACAGCTCAGATATTGTGACTGATCCCTTTCTCTGATAGAACATTGTCAAGGTCAGGCTGTTAGTCTGACACAGCACTGATTGTTTGGGCAGAAGGAAAACAACCTTTTCAACACAACCGTGTCAATTTGAATATGTTTCTCAGCTCTTAATCTGGGAAAAATTCTCAAAGGTCAAAGCTTCAATGTGGAATAAAAGAGGAAGATTCCGAGCAGTTTGGCAGTCAAGACTGAAAGCCAGAGCACAACTGAGACACAGCAAATGTGATTGATTCTATTAAAAAGAAAAACAACAGAAAGAAAAGAAAAACAACAGAAAGAAAAGAAAAAGAGATGGTTTTAAACACTGGCTGTACTTAGCAGAGTGTATTGTTGGTGTTCACCCTGTATTAATCCACTCCAGAGACTGTGCCAATATACAACACTGCTGTTTGAAAAAGCCTAGGGTTTGGCAGCTGTTTTTCTTGTACAGAATCATGGAGAACTGGGATTACATCTTTAACCGCCCCCCTACACCCCCAACCTGAATGCATTCATTTCCTTTCAGCAGTATTGCAACTTAATTCTCTTAGAAAAGGAAGAAGTGGAAATGAGAAGGAGGAAGAAGAAGAAGAAGAAGAGGAAAATGTCAACACAAAAATGCTATGGGTTTAATTTGGTCTAGAAATAGACTTCATGTGTCTTGAAGCACAATAGCTCTTTCAAGAGCAAAATTATCCTTGTATGATGACCTTTGAAACAATCTCCAAAGTTTTTTAAGAGGGATCATGTCATGGCTTGGAATTTGAATGCATTTTCAAGTGCAGTGACAGCTTCATCGTTAGTCTTTTTCCTACTACTTCTCTCTGGTTCCTGACGAATTTAGAGAAAGTAGGTATGACAAGAAACTGGAATTTTCCACCATTTAGTGAAGGTCTCCTCCTCAATGGCTATCATTAAATGTACATGAGAACCTGGGATTTGGGACATGGACTTCATTGCAGTCAGAGGAGCTGCAGTACTTTACAGCAGTAACTGACTGGAAACATCTTTCCTACATCTCTCAGGCAAAAATAATTTCATCACATGCCCTGGATCATGGGAAAGACAGAGATTCACAGAGATACCAGCATGTTAAAATAATCCGTAAGTGATTGCATTGTCGGTAGTGTAAATATTTTTGACCTCCAAGAAGATGCAATTCCACACTGGCTTTTAGGTACCGAGTGTATTTTCCCCTTTTTTGTCTCTCTTTGTGATATGTCTCTTAATATCTTTACAAGATACCCCTTTCAAATGGTCTGAAGTAAGAAGAGCAAACTGAGGAAAGTATTGACAAGTATTTTCTTAATTATTTACTTTGCATTGTGAGGGAGAGAAAAACCAATATAAACTTATAGTATTCTCTAATATGTTTGTTTATATGTCCTAATGAAGGATAAAAAGGGGGGTTGTTTTGCCATGTAAGAAGCAAACTTTGGAATCTTTGGACTCAAACATACTAACTGTAGACATATTTTGACTAAATGTTTGCTAAAATACTTTGTTTCATTCCTGAGGTAAAGAGGCAGGGAAGGAAAGAAGTTCACACCTATACAAAGGCAGCAGGTACTCACTAGTTTATTTCCTTGTATTATGCAGATCTCATTGCTTTGTTTAATGCTGACAGTGGAAAATGCTAGCAGCATCAAGAGTTGTGTGTTTACTCTTAAAATAGAAACCACATCCATTTAAGACTTTATCCAGAATGGCCCCATGGCTACTGATTACCTTTAACAGGCAAGTTTCCCTGACTGTGCACTGAGTCTGCCTAAAATGCAAAACCAGGCTGTATTAAAAAAAAAGATGACTTTTATTTGGAGACAGAAACCGCACAGCATCACCTTTGGAAAAATCTCCTGGCACAAATGAAGTCTGTATAAAGTGCTGTGCCTTCAGTATCCTTGGCTAAAGACTACTTCCTGCCTGGCCGTGAAATATTGGAGGGTGAATCATTCTCTTAACCAGTACACTGCTGCCTCTGTAACACTTTCTCTATTGGAGAAATGCATGAGGATGAACTCTGAGCATCTGCACTTTCCCTTGTTCCCCCATAGTGACATAAATATTCTCACACTGAATGTATGTCTCTCTTTTTTACAGGAGCAGACTTTATGTCGGCTCTTCCTTTGTCTGTGTTAGTAGTAAGCTCCTTGCTTATTTGGCAGATATTCAGAGCCCAGAGATTACGTGCACAAAGACTTCATTAGCTCCACACATCAAGGAGACTTCAGCACCCTGATGCCTTTCTGCTCCTAGAGGAAGAGCTGCCTGCCTCTGCAGGGTGTGGGGAAGAGCCATGAAGGGGATGGGCAGAGGTCAGACCTGGACAGGCAAAGGGTACATTAATTTTGTGGACATGATGTGCTCCTAGTCAAAGGGTAAATACTCTCCAATAAATTCAAAGCTTCCACTTTGCAGTTTTGCTCGTGTTTCAGCTACCAGGATATGTATTATAGTATTCAAGGATTGCACTGGCCTTGCAGGGATGCTTGCAGGTAGCTGCTGACCCTGCCACCACACCAGACAGCCCGAGAGGACTTCAGCCACAGCACCAAGGGCTCAGTCCTGGCTGCGTGGCAGCCAGATGTTAGACATCCTGATCTCTGACACCAAGGCATGTGTATGCACAGATGTGGAACCAAATAGGTTCCATTCTCGAATGTCTCAGAAACTCTCTATTTAGTACTTGAAACGAAATTTAGTACATTGCTTTTTAGCATTGTTTTGTAGTGTTTTTATTACATTGGAAACTCTCTGGAAAGTACAAACTAAGTTTATGTACAGTGATAGCACTGAGGAATAGCCCTTACTCTGTATATGCAGCATGCTGAAGCTGTTGATTCTGAGCTGGTGGTGTTTTTGTCATAATCGGTCAACATTCCTGGTCTACTGATCTGCAAGGGACATTCAAGACTTAAAGAGAAAAGCTCTAAGAGACACTATAACTGACTTCTTTGTTCTTCAAACTTCTCTCTTTATTTATATTGTTATAAAGTCTAGAAAGGGGCTTTGGGGGACTTTATGTATTAACATTCTGTTGAGGCAAGCAGTGCTCAATGGATCAGACAATATTAAAGCTACAGTGAAATGAGAATTGTGAAGCATTTCGTGTGCCTTTCAACTCTGAAGTTTGCAGTATTGGTTAGTGATGGTCATTCAAGTTGCACAGGAGTCAAAAGCTATAAAGAGATTGATTTTAGACAGGAAAAGAGAAATGGAAATAGGATCTGCATTAAGCTGTGAACTTTAGAAGTTGCAGTTTGAGTTCAGCTTGTCCAGGTTTGGAGGCAGACATGAGAGGAGATTTTTAGTTTTATTATTTCTGGTGAAGAAGATCAAAGAATGTTAATGATAAAAAAGAAAAATAGAAAAGAAAAAGCATCATGTCCTTTCATGGATCATGACCTTTCCATCAGCACATACTGACATTTCACCTGAGAAGCAAAAGTGATGACACAGAGAAGATGAAACTTAGTGGAAGAGAAGTGAAAGGATTTGAGAGAAAAGATGGTGCTGTTAGTGCATGAGGTTGTACTGGTTGTCTTTTTGTCCTTTCCGGTTTTGTGTGGCTTCAGAGGAGTTATATCACTTGTGTGTTTAATCCTTTCTAGTGCAATAACATTTCTTTGATAATTGCAAGTATAAGCAGATTGAAATGAATTATGCCTTAGGCTGGGAAACCTGTATGGCTCTTGCCTTGGGGATAGCAGAATCCTTCCCTGGCAGAACTGATCACTCAGTAAAATCTTTCTCAGTTTGATTTCCCTCTTGTGTTTAGCGTGGCTTGTACACATGTTAGCACCAAGTCCATAGCATTGGATTTTACTGTTTATTCTCAAGCTTGCACAGATGGGCAGGTAACAACATGGGCTGAACCCCCAAAGGAAGTATCAGGGTAACTTACAAGTCCTCTATAAAGTGATGACTTTTTTCTATTTTCCAATGTAGTGCAAACAAATATGCTCATCTTGCCAGTAGTATATCAATAATAACTTAGTCTGGTCTTATTTTGTTTGATATTGCTCTCTTAAACCTCTGTTGCATTACAAGTATGTGTGCACACACAAAGACACAGTCACATGTGCACACACCTGCTACAGAATAGTTTATTGCCATCCTCAGCTTCTGAAATTGCTGGAGACATCAGTGCTGAAAAGCGTCAGCTTCTTCATATGGATTTGGTCAGATCCCACTGCCAACACCTCTGGATTCTGGGAAGCAGGTCCTTGCATGGATCTGATGACCGCTAAGCTCTTTCCTCCGCTAGGAAATCTTTTTACCAAGTCTTCCCATGGCCTTCCACCTTTCCCTGTAAACTAGTGTGATCTTCAGAATAAGACATTTTTCTGGCTTCTCCTGTGATATTGTTCGTGGTGCAGGGAGAAAGTGAGCAAACTCTTCCGCTTGGACCTGCTCGCCAAACCTATCACTCAAACCTCCATCAGCATCAAGCAATGCTGAGCTCTTCAGGCAGCTGCAAGAAGATGGGATTAGAGCTTATCATCTGGAAAGCAGCTTTGAACTGAAAGATCTTGGGGTTCTGGTATACAAAGAGTTGAGCAGGAGTCAGTCTTTGCAGCAATGAAAGCTGTCTGAATTTTGGACTACATTACCACAGATTTTAGATTGAGTGGAACAACTGCTAACCCTTCTCCACTTATTGACAAAATGGGACTGCATGTGGAATACTATATCCAGTTGTGGACTCCCAGTGCAAGAAAGATACTGAAGAGAGTATCAAACTTCAGTCAAACTGAAGACTCTAACCAAGGAAGATGTTTAGGAGGAATATGTGGCATGAGAAGAGAGAGGTAGGGAGTAGGTTTTGTTCTGCCAGGGCAAGCAAACTACTGTCTTCAGCTACCAAAATGAGGTTATGGAGATGGCAGAGCCTGACACATCCTAAAAGGGTGCACAGTGCTGGGAATGAGGGGCAGTGGACGTTGGTTACAGCAAGGGAAACTCGGTTATACATATGGAAAACATTTCTCAACATGAGGGTGTTTGAGCTTTGGGAGGTGTTGTCAGAACAGATTGTGGAATCTCCATCCTTGGTGATATTGCAAACTCAGCTGGGCACAGGCCGTCGCTGTCTGGTCTAGCTTCATAGGTAGCCCAGTGTTGAGCAGAGTTTGGACCAGATGGTTGACAGAGGTCCCCTCAAGACCTGATTATTCTGCGATTATGTGATTCCATGGTATTTTCATGAAAGTACACACTTGAACGCACACACACACACATATGACACAAAAAAAAGGTATGGGTAACGTCCTTGCAATGATCAGATTAAGGACCTGGCCCTTTTTTTTTTTTTTTTTTTGGAAATTTCAGTAGTAATATGACTCTAAGTACAGTCCCAGTAGGGTAGTGGCTATAACAAGTCTTACTTGTAACAGCAAGAGAGAATTACATTTAAGTAAACATTTCCTTCCACTGTTCTTCTTGAAGAGAGGTATCTGAGTCACAGCTAGTCCTCTCTTCTGAACAACCCTCTTCATTCAGAGCATCGCCCTTTCAGAGGTAAGTTCTCCTCCTCTGCTGCATTACATGCGTATATTTTGCAAAAATCAGAAATCTCGGCCACTGGAGGGGTACAATACCAAGAAGGCGGACAAAGACATAGAGATCAACTTTTAAATTTAGGCTTGTGAATCGTTAAGGAGTGTTTACCCTGTAAGGCAAATGTCTGTAGCTTCTCACCCCAGAGAACCTGCAACTGAGGTTGTTTGACAGAGAAATGTGTAGACGGGGAAACAGATGGCAAAAGGAAAATTGGTGAACAATAAAATAAATGTGTTTTTACACAATTGACAACACTAAGCTACCTCAGATGCTTACATCCACACCTCTGTGGTGCAGAATTAACTTGATTTATTTTTGAAATGCAGTGAGTAACATGTAAAAATGGGATTACATGAACCTTTCACAGGAGGACAAGATTTCAGAAAGTGATGGCATTACAGCATGTTTCCACAAGCTTGGCATAGCTCAGAAATTGAGGAGAAGATTGTCAAAATAACTTCCAAAATGTCAGGCAGCCAATTTACTGAAGCTTAATAAAAAATGATGACATTTGCTCTTTCAGAACCAGACTGGTACTGTTAGCTACCTTAAATTGTACTTTATTCTCAACCCTGCAAAAGCTTTTGCCTGGACTCAGCTTTATGACTATTGATTTCAACTGCACTGTTGAAAATGAAGAAGTAAGATAAGGACATATATTTAAGCTCTGCAGGATCAAAATCTTATTTTGCTGAATTTTTATTGCTCCAGATGAAATATGTGAGAGATGGGGACACCATGAGACACAATTTGATTATATTTTTTTAGAGATTCAGAATTTCAGTAAATTGTTAATTTGTGAAAGAAATAGGCATCGTCTGCTCTTTGTTTCTTTATGCTGATGCTTTAGTGCAATAATGACAGAGTTACATAAAACCTTGCCCCTAAATCTATGTCAAAATGACTGTTTTCCCTACACAGTTCTGTTTACAATATTTTACAGCAGGAAACTATTCCACTGACATTATCTCTTCAATTATGCAATTCTGCTGTGCTGTTGGTAATTGCAAAGTGGGTTTTTGTACCAACACAAAGAAAGCTTTACTCCAACATGTGTATGAAAGCATAGTAGGTGGGGGAATTATGCCCA
The DNA here is from genome assembly GCA_013397935.1 of Dasyornis broadbenti. Lineage (NCBI taxonomy): Eukaryota > Metazoa > Chordata > Aves > Passeriformes > Dasyornithidae > Dasyornis > Dasyornis broadbenti. The sequence continues at coordinate 512,320 of VZRN01004653.1, read as the reverse complement.
CAGTTCTGCTCTTCAGAGTTTATTAATGTTACATTTCAGAAGTATTGGGATATTCAGCCTGTGTTCAAGTGCCAGGATATGCTGAGGAAGAATGACTGTAGGACTCAGGAGCAGAGCTGCAGCATACTCCATTTTAGGAATCCATTCTGGTTTCCAATGTGGGCAGAAAATTAAATGGTTGCCTGACGGTGTCTGATCATAATGTACAGCCTTTGGCTCCAGCAGCAATAAATATTCACTGTCCTAGACAGTAAAAGTGAGGCATTAACATATTTATATTGGACCAGTAATCATTATAGTAATATATTAATAATGAGAATGAATGATCCAGCACCAGAGGCTGGGTCCATGCCCTGTTTGCTTTGCTGGTACAGACGAGTCCTTGGGGATTAGTGTGCCTAGACTTAGACTCGTCTATGTGCCAGCTCTGTGTGCACTAATTCCATGCTGCCTGCTCTGGGAAGGAGCACTTGTCAAATCCCTTTGCATTCAAGCTCAACATGGCACAATCCAATGCAAATGTTGTGCCTGTGGGACATTTGAAATGAAGCCACTGTCTGTATGCGCCCAGGCTCCCTGGTAAGAGAATTTATCTTTACAGCAGATCCAAGCTTAAGTCTTTCCTGTGCCTGAAGGGATTCATATTGAAAGTCTCATTTTGCAGGAGAATGCCTTAACTATCCGGTGGTGCAGAGTTTAGTACCTTGTAGGTCAACTCTTGTCCCCACCCCAAATCACACACAGGTAATGGTCTATATCTAGAAGAAAGAAAGAAAGATTTTTGGGTGTAGTCCTGTCCCTGAAGCAAAGTAGAACAATAAAGAATTTGTATTCCTGGACTTATCTTTTCCCTTTAAAGAAGAAGACTGCATAAAACCTATTTGAAACAAGTCCTTAGCTTGTGTTATCCTCCAAACCATGGCAAGAAGAGCCAAAACTGGGCCATGAACCATGATAATAATTTAAGAAAATGAATGATCATGCTACAGAGGCCAAGCCCATGCCCTGTGTGCTTTACTAGTACAGATGAGTCCTTGGGGGTTGGTGTCCCCAGCTGGAGACCTGGTTTCTTGCCTTTGTCCGAAAACCCCTCACCCGAAACAGTTGCTGGCTATAACAGGAGAAGGTGAGACTTTCTACTGGTGGAGAAAGGCATGTCTTAATCAGTTCTTTCAGGTGGAAATGGTGTGAGAGATACTAGGCTGGGTTATGATTTATTTCAAGGTCTGACCTGAAAGGAGTGGGTGTGCCCATGCATTAGAACTCCAGGCAAGAAGATGTTTCTGTGTGTATGAATCTGCATGAAGCTGCCATGTCCTGCTGGACCCCAGGAGGGGAGGGGAAATCTGGCAGAAGGGAATCTGGTAGAAGTTCTTTCATCTTTCAGAACTTACCATGGTTTCCAAATGTTTGCCATTCAGAGGAAAAAATAAATAGATACATTTCAGAGGTTTACAAAAGTTAGAAGAAATCAACTCTTCCCAAACCCCTTTCCACAAAACCTCTCTCCCTTACCCAGATCAATCAAAGCAAACAAGTTACTGGTCAGGGCACTCATCTAGAACATCTAAATGCCAGGTTTAGGACCTTGTTCTAGCTTACCCTTTGTGATAAGGAACTAGGACTTCCTATGGGTTCTCCAAGTTGGGACCAGCAAGCTTTAAAGTCTTTTTGCCTCCTCAGCCTCATGCCTATTTAATGATTTCCCCAATATGGAGCTGTTGTTTGGAGAGAAGGGTTCACAGGCAGCAATCACAGCCAAGGTCTTACCCCAGGTCTGGGACCCATCATGTTGCTCCTTACTGTCCTTTCTTCACTCCCAGGAGAGTATTATTCTGGGATGGAGACTTCTCGGACCTAAAATCCCATTCTGAGTCTTATAAACATTTTCTGGCTAACTTTTTTTCAAAGCAAATCCTTATTCAACTTGTTTTTGACAGTGATGTTTCTCAGCAATGAAAGAAACAGCATTGACTCATTAGAAAATCCCTTCAGGTCGGACTTTTTTGCATTGTACTCATAGATCTGCAGGGAGTGGAGAACTATGTGCAGAAAATTTTGCTGATGTTATTGTTTTTTGAAGGTTCTAAGGATGTATGACAAAGAAAGACAAAGATGCTTTTCTTAAGAAAATATGCTTTAGAGTGGAACAAGGGATATAGCATCAAGATCATCTCTCCCTAAACACAAGGTGACACACTGATATTCAAAGAAAATGGCAACAGATCACACTGCCAGTATGTGGTGATGGATTCTCAGCTCTTTGTATGGCTCATGATGATAGTTAAATGTCAAGCCTTTGTTGCATACCAGAGAAGAAACAAAGTACAATAATAAAAAAAAAATCTAGTGGCTTCTGACAGGAAAAATCTGAGATAAGGATGGCCTACCATGTTAATGGATTTAACATATGTAGCTTCTTAAAACAAGCTACATATGTTAAATCCATTAATTTTATGTTATTAGGAATACTGAATAGATGTGTCAGGTCGCATGAAAAGTGCAACATTTTAGTGTATACCTTTTTTTGTTTCACTCTCCAGTTATGTCATCAAAAGCTACTGCATTTTTATGAGACTTTGTAGGAAGCCAAAGGCTAATATTTTCAAGAGGAGAGGTGTCACTGAGGACACCGAGATCTGAAAGCCAAAGCCTGTTAATCACCTACATCATTTAGGCCAAGACCTTATCAACCAGAAATATTTGGTTGCCTCTTTGAATTCCAGTGACTTCTTAAAATACACCATCCACCTTCTGCCAAATGTATTGTTACTGGGTATGCTAAAACCCCCTAACAGTTGTCACTGCTCTATGGAGTCGTGCAGAGTTTTAGACCAAACTCAGAACTGTTGTTTAGCCAGGTTTTGTTTAAGAGCAGAGATAGAAATGGCTGTGCCAGACCCAGGACCAATAACCCATCTCCCCCTGCATCCTGTCTCTGGCAGTGGCCAAGAGCAGACTGGCTGGAAAGCATATGGGAACAAGAGTGTCACATAGTAATACTTCCCTGTGGTATTTTTCTTGACTCCAAAAACTAGTACTGAACAGTCTTCCGAGCCAGTGTTGTCATCTTGTGTTTTTCTGGTTAAATTTTGAACTAGTCTCAATTTTGTCTTCCCCTGTGTCCTGTTCTAAAAGACTGCTGCCACCAGCTAGGGACATTTCATGCTTCCTGATTCTTAGGGGATTTCTTCATTAAGAATTTATTTATGCAACTGCTTTCCAATCAGAAGTGTTGCAACATCAGAGGGCGCTTTTCCGGTGGATATCTCTCTGTTTCAGATTCCTCTTTGTAAAATACAGCCACGTTCTCACAACATGTAAGGATGCTGCTTATGAATGACTCAGATGCTGTGCCAAGCCTGTGGAAAAACCCATGGGGAAAATGAACAACTGAACAGCATGCTGTACATGAGTCTGAGGCCCAGATAGTGAATAATGAGGAGAAAACAAATTATCAGTGGGATGCTCATTAAATGAACATCATCCTCTCGTGTACTGGACGAGCACAGACAAGCTTGTTATCCATTTCTGTAATTAGAAGCAGTGGCCTAATTGATGTGCAGAAATGTGCCAAATCCAGGTGACTCACGTTTGACTTTGCTGTCTTAAAGAGTTGTTTCAGTGTAGCTTGTGCATCTTCAGGTCCCATCTCTAAGATAACAACTTTCACTTATAGTGAGACAGCTGCTTATTAGAAATGGGTTTTGTATTTTTCCTTTTTCAAGTTCTAAAACACACAAGAGATTCAGTTTCGCATGCAGCTGACGTGTGTTTTTCTGAGGATTTAATTTCCCAACCTACTCATTGCCTTATGGATAGGCCAGTGCAAATATTTTTTCTGTAAATGAAAAAGACCACTGATAACTGCTGTGACCTGTAGAGATCTTATGTACTAGGTTTAACTGGAGTGCTTACCAGGCTTATCCTGGTAATGAAAATCAGCTGCTTTTCAGTCACAACAAGTTGTTCATAGCTAGCTGTTCCCATATACAACTAAATTGTGTTTTGTACAAGGAAATGTGTTTGCAAGATGTCCCAGGCTGGTAAATACAAAAGGCATGGTTTTAGAAACATCTCTGAAAACAGCATCCTCTGACTTTTATGTATATATTTGTAAATATTGAGGAAAGGGTCAATTACTGATGCCAGCTGTCCAGCAGTCTTAACAAAGAGCTAGAAGTGAACAGGTCCAGATGAGATCCAAGTTGATTTCTAAAGTAAACTCTTCTTGTTCTGTCAGCTATTTTACCTCTGGTTTAGAGTTGACATAAGTCTCCTGGTGATGTTTGAACGATTGCCATTTTCCTCCCCAAATCTTTCTTTTCAGTGGTTAAAGCAAGGTATTACTGTTCCACAGGCGTCCACAGGACCTGTCAGAAGAGTTGTAGTGGAAGTTAATACTAGTGAAGGTGGAATCTAAATGCATAGGTAGATGAAAATTCAATAATCTTGTGTCCTATAATTCATATGCTGTGGCAACTAGGCAATATTCCATCATGGTCTGCTGTGATGCTGAAAAAAAATATGGGAAATAATAATTTTTGAATTTCAAATTTAAAAACAAAGCACTATAAAGATAAAAAGTGAATGGGTGAAGCAAGCCTAAGTAAATATAAACTGTGATAAAATTAAATGATTTCAAGTTTTCTAGAGATGAAACTGTCTTTGGACATTACTTCCCTGCATAGACATAGAAAGATATGCCAGCCATATGTCTAGAATGGCAGAACTGAAGAATAGGAGATATCACAGCCAAAGTAATTACAGTGGTTCCTCTTAGGCCACAGCCTGGAGCTGAAAATGTTGTATAGCTAATTTCGTAGAGACAGCTGCTGACCTTCTCTGCAACAAGGGAGCACATTGAGGAAAACCTGATATGAGCCAAAGCAAAGTCTCATGAGTTTGGTTTTTTTAGCTATTAATAAAAAATAGCCATTATCCCATAGCCTCTTTCTTGCAGGAGGTGCAACCTGCTTCACATGCTGGGGAGGCAGAAGCAAAGTGCAGCACAAGTGGTATCCATGCTGTGGCATTTCTGTGTGGCATTTTTGATGCATGGCATTCCACAGCTGAGCTGTGGATCCCATGCCCTGTAGGATTACACAGAAGGCAAGGGAGGATGCATGAAGCCAAAAGGAGGAATCTCTGGCAGTGTATAACTTTGGGGGCCCAGTAGGAAAGGAAATCTGCTGTGTGGTTGCTGTGTGGTTGTATCTTCTCCCTTCCCCTTGTCTCTTTGTTCATCTACAGTGAAACAGGAGAATGGGAAACACAGTCCTTGGGTAGGCATCCTCTGCAGGCAGGCAGAGGTGCTTGGGGTTGATCTTTTGAGATGCCCAGTTCCGAGAGGTGGCAGAAAACTGAGACTACGTTCCCAAGCCTGGTTATTACATGCTTGAGTTTTGGCGCCAAAACATGTAGAATGTCGCTGCCCTCAGCTGTTTCCCCTGCTGGGCTTTGATGGCAGCAGCCGGTGAGGATTTGGTTTTGGCAGTGCTTTAGTACTAATTTCCCTGTGGGGGTTTGGAGGTGGAGGAAGGCTGAGGGCTGACAGCATCTGGGGAACTTGGAATCACCACTCACTGGTGGCTTCTTCAAATGAGATTATAAACCCTCTTATGGGCCTGCCTGGGGCAGCACGGCCATGGCTTGTACCAATGGTCTCTGCAGTGTGTGAGAGCGAAGCCATGGAGCCAACATAGGCTGCTGACCAGCAAATCCAACCTGCAGGAACAGTCCATCCTCCTGCTCATTCTTTTTCACCTGCAATCTGCTTCTGATTGAAATGGTCAGTCTGGTTGTAAGGAGAGATCTTGCTTGATGCTGAGACAGAAAATATCAAAGACAGGTGGTCAGAAAATTATGAAAAGAAATTATGGATGACTCTGTTGCTGTCCCAGCATGCTACTGTAGGAGTAGCTTTTGGTAGCTGAGCTTTGGGCATATTTGGGTTGCTAAAAATTGCTCAGGAGGGGCATTCTTAGGCACAAGATCTGCAAGGTGCACTGTAGGAGCTGCTGGCAGCTTGGTCACAGACTTGATTGAGGGGAGAAACAAACCTGTAGCAAACAGGTACAAATCACCTGTTTGTACCTCTGATTTGTACCTTTGGTAACACAGGTACAGAGATGTTATAGTTACCAAAGGTTTCATCCATGCTTCAGTCCTCACAGTAATCCCATTTGCCCACACACTGTGCAGAAAGCTGTTTGGTACCTCGCAGTGCTTTTCATTCATTTTTGGCTACTCATTAATCTAACATTAATGTTAGATCACTGATAAAACAACAAGAAGTGAAAAAAAGTTCTAGAGGTGCATTACCTCTGCATTATCTGGTTTTACAGCCCATCTGTGTATATGTGATTAACTTTTAGGTTTAAATAGCTTGAAAATAACTTAACATTTCCCCAGGCTTTCATTTGTTTTTTCTTCTCTCCCTTCCCAAAATACTGAGTATTTCAAAGAGTGATATACTTAAAAATGATAGCATATTTACCTGCTTTAAAAGGCTTGTGTCACTTCTTAACATTGAGGGAGAAGCTGATGTATGATAAAATTTTAAATTTCAACATTCTTTTTCTTCACATAGGAAAAAGAAAGGAAGAAATGTTATCTTCTTTATTTCCAGGAAACATTTAAAATTCCTTACCCTACCCTGCAGTGTATTTTGTTTTGTTTTATTTTGTTAATAGTCTGTATTCTGATTGCTGTTTGGTAAAGAATAAAAGAGGATTCTTGAGTCATGGGAATGCAGAGATGTTTATTTCCACTTTGGGAGTATAACATAGTCTTAAAAAAATCATCTGTTTTCAGAGTTAGTTGCTGAAGCACCTGGTATCCCACGCTCCACCCAAGATCATAAAAATATTTGAAACTGCAGGAAGGCAATACAGCTGTGCAAGCTTATATGGGATCTTGTTGATTTAATTAAGTTCAGAAAAAGCAACCATACCAATAAATGCATAGTTGCTTGAAAGAGAGAGGTGCCTTTTGATAAAATAAAGGTTCCCCCTTAATTAACTGGGGTTTAGTTAAACATTCTAGTCTTCCAACATTTCTCTGGGGGTGCAGTGCAATCAAATTCTGTTGAAATGATGCATCAGAGGATTGTTTTTTAAGGGTGAAAATGACACAGTGAGGAGAAATTCAGATCCAGCTCTTGCTGTTGATATTTGTGGCAGTACAACCTGATTAAAAAGAAAGAAAAAAAACCAAAACAAGCCAAGTTAAATTCTCTGCCTTTGTGTGGGATCCTCCTTGGCAACAAATATAGTTTCTTTTATGAAAAAGCCCTTCATGCCTTGATATGTGAGGCAGTTATATAGTTACAGGAGAAAGCCTTGGCTGGAGAGTGCCATACATATGGGACAAAGAGCAGTGAATGTTTCAGAGGATGGAATTCAATTCCCGGAAAGGTGGATGCATCACCTCCCCTTGGTCCAGCTGGGGGAAAACTCCAGCAGTCATCCTGGAAACAGGAAAAGCGACACCACATTAAGTGAGGGAGGTGGTAGAGTGATGTTTAACATTCAGGAATAAATAAGGATACAGAAAATGGTATCATGTGTAAAAATGGGTCTATTTCTGCTAGATAATGAAATCCAAAAGAAAAGCTGTTTCTTGCAAATGAAAATTTTCTGCAGAACCTTAGTGTATAGAAGAAATTGGGAGTTTTTCAGCTTTCTCCAAACTCAAGAATCCCAAACTATTTGGGAGAATAGACACTAATCTATATGGCAAGCTGTTTGTAATTTCCTTCATAATTTCCTAACATATGTGGCCAGTGTCCAAGATTTCAGTGTAGCGACCATAAATCACTACGCGATTAGTTAGCAGAGCGTGTATTGGTGTAGGAGTGGTAAGCCACTACTAAAGGCATGCCATGTGGAACAAAGGCCATCACTTCACTCCCTGGTCTTTAGTTTCTCGCTGGAAAATCAGTGGATTGTTTGGTTACATAAAGCATTGATAGATGAGAGATTGTTTTCAGGTATTTTCTCTGCATCCTGTTAGAAGTGTTCCTGGCTAAACTCACTGGCAGTGCTTTCATGTGGTAATTCTGTATTTGCATATTGTCAGGGGAGGACTCTGAGACGTGAGAAATTTTCTAAGTGAAGTTTTAATATAAAGGCAGAGTGACAGAATTTTGGAAACAGAAAATAAAAATGACTGAAAAAAATAGCAACACTTAGCATATGCAAACTGAGTGGAAAGATGGAGTACCATTACATATTTTTGCTTACTAGAGATGCAGTTATACTGGAGATGTGCTGAATCAAACCTCATTTGACTGGGTAATCAGAGAGACAGTTCACTCTAACTCCAGTGCTGGAAAACACGCAGTGTGGGTGAATATAAACCACTCTGCAGACCTAGGCATCTAAATGGGAGTGTTGAGAAAGTCACTGACACTTTTTCTAAAAGCAGTCTAATGTTACTCCAACTCTTTACATGCCCTTTCTCTCTCTGCCTACAGTGATACGAAACAAGAAGAAAGCTAAACTGATTAGTAAATATTTCATGTTCTAGTGCACAAAGGCATCTTTGTTAAAGGTGGTTTCCTGAGCATGTTTGACTATCAAAAGCTGCTGCAACGTTTGGTGTAATCATTGCCTGTGATTCAGAAGCACCTCATCATAGAACCTGTATCTGAAAACACAGGTGCTCAAATCCATGTGTGAAAATGAACTTTTCAGTATTGTGTCTGCACGCTTTCCTAAGTACGCTTAAATGTGTCAGAATGGACTGGGACAGCATTTTCTTAGGGAATCAGGCTGATGATCAGTTTATAAAGTGACATACGGATAACTCTTGCTGGGAGGGGGAATCTCACCCACAGCACTCAGCACGATGCAGCTCTGCCCCTACTTAGCCCTTCAGGAGCACCACCATAATAGAAGTCACTGCATGCAATCCCACACCATTGAAATGTATGTTGTAGATTTATTAAGCATTTGATTTCTCCATGGGTTTCTGTAACACTCATTACTCAAGAATCTGGGTTTTTCAGAGTTAGTAATTGTGTTTTTGTTACAACTTGGCTGGAAGAACCACATCTGTAAGTGTGAAATAGCTACAGAGGTTGAGATGGAAATGTCTGTGATTCTGAGTGGCTGATCAGACATGGATAGTACCAATCTCTCTTTGCATCATGTAGTTAGATGTTTTCTTCTGCTCTACTTAGGCCCAGCAGGAGGACCAATGAAACATGTAGAAAGCTGCCTCTCAGGTGAGATTCCTGGACAAACTCTGGAGCAGCTCAATAGTGCAGTTTTATGCTTCACTGTGTGGTCTTCAGATGCTTTAACTGCAAAGGTTAACGTGGCTTCTGTTGAACATGCACAAACTCTTCTTTTGCAGGGTCTGTAACTTGACTGAATTTGGTCAGATTTTCACTGGGTGGGAAAAACAATTACAGACAAGCTGCACTGTCATTGCCATCTATGACACGTGTGCTCTAAACTTTTCAAAATCAAACAGATTTTGAAGAAAATGATGCCAGAATTTTCCAGAACTGGGTGTTATTTGTTTCTCTTCTTGGGCCAGTAAAGGCTGGGAGGGATAAATCCCAAAGCGTGTAAAATTGGAACCTCAAATGGTGATGGCTTGGGAAAGCCATAAAATGAAATGCAGGCTGTGGAATGAGAAGTTTAGGCTGGTAGCAGTCTGGGCTTCCAGCCTGCTGACATAGTTTTGTTGCACACTTCTACGAAGTTATTTTCTTGTATTTGCTGTACTCTGCTACGCTTAGATGCTCTTGCGCCAGGAATGTATTTACCTATATATACTTTTCCATGAAAAAGTGATCTATCTGCATATACATGCAATGCAGACAGATGGAATACAATCTAGTTTATGTAGTATCAACAAACTCATGTTCTTCTTTTTAGCCTTTACATTTAACTTAAATTACGTTTTGAATGCCACCATCTGCACAGTAGTACGCCTCAGTAAGGCCTGCTGTTCCTAAAAGCTATTTATTGAAAAGCTCTGCCTACTCTGAAACAAAACTATTCTAGTTACCCCTTTTCTCAATTACTCAAGAAAAAAAAAAAGAAACTAATAGGTGTCATGAGGTGTTTTGGTGTTATTTGAGATAAACATAGTTGTGAATTCTAAAGATGTAACTTCTTTATATCCACCCTGTTAATGAATAAATTTGCTTAAATATAAGCTAATCACCCATGTAAATGTTTGCTTAATAGGTTTCAGGGTGGGCTCACGAGTATGTCTGGAGAGCAGTCCTTCCCCATCGTTGCCAAGTTCCAGCTCAGACTCGCTGCAGGACCACTGCTGTGGAGATGTGTGAGCTGGGGACAGCTCTACAGAGCCTGTATTCTATTCAGTTCAAAGGAGATGGATTTAATTACAAGTAGTATAATTTGAAAAGATTTTGTAGTTCAGAAAGGCTCTTAAAAATCCTTGCTGGCAAATTAAATAAATGATCTTTTATTACATCTCCATCTTTGTATGGCTGCAGGCAGTTTAACAAGGACCTCTGCTGTTCGTTTAATTTATTACACTCCCTTACACTTCACATTCTTCCAAATTTTTTTAATGAGTTCTGGTTTTGTTAGTCTTTCGCAACATTTTTTCGTGCCCCTTCTGTGCTTATATGCACCAACTCTATGTCACATAAAAAAAATTGCAAATCCTCCAATACCAGCTGTTGTAGTTAATAAACTTGTAATTTTACCCTTGTTGAACTATGTCAAATCCCTGTAACATCTGGCATGTTTGAATTTCTATGCTCTTGAGGGTTGAATTTTTATTTAAAACTCCCAGATATGGACCTGTCAAGAATTTATTTGCACTGTAGCTTCTTTAAGCCCCTTAAACTGCTTCTGTAAGTGTGAAGAATTTCAATTGACAGCTACCAAATATTTATGGATTTTTTATTTGTTTCATTTGTTATATGGATTCTTTTAAAAATTATTTTCTCTTTTGTTTTCTGATCTAGTGAGCAACCCAACCAAGTGAATAATGGAATACCATTTCTTCCTGCTGAGCTGATCTTTTTGTTTATGTTACTGAATCTGCACCTATAGATTCTCCTTGAAAGAGGAGATGGGCAGCTTTGGACAAGGGGAACCTGCAAGCGGTGATGGTAAGGTTAGGGAAACAGTTTTGTTTCTCACTATCATGTGAGATTTTTTAATATGAATATTCTTAACATTTTTATTAACTCTCAATTTGTGCCTTTTTCTACTTAGTGGTGCTCTTCTTATTACAACTGGATTTCATTAGTTCTCTCCCAAGTCAGAATTAATCCTCCAGATTTTTTTTGCTTGTATCCCATTTAGTCTCAAACTTCTGCCCTACCACCTGCTGTCTCACCCTTACACCTGCTTCCCTGTTTTTAAACAAAAGTCTTGTAGAGGAAGGTTTACTGGAGTGTGTCAAAGGGTTAATGTATTGCTGTCTCTCACTGCAATTTAATGAATCACCTGTGTCTTTGATATTAGCTCATCTGAGACTACCTCAAATGATATATGATCTATTCAGGTGCTTTCAGGCAAACCATATCATTTGCAAAGCTTCCACAGCATCCTCTCAGCTGTGCGAAAAACCAATTTGAAAGACAGGTTAAAGCTTTTTATTGGTTTCACAAAAGGGATGCATGAGGGGAGAGACAAAACAGAGCAATGCTCAGCTGGGGCCTCGCTGTCACCACCTCTTGTCCTTGGTTCAAGGTTATGGGGCTGCACACCAGCTCACATTTAATGTCTGACATGTATCCTCTTTCGGCTAGATGGATATAACAGTATTAACATGAAAATAAATCACTTTATGTGGGGGACTTGGTGGAAACCTTTTGCTAGAAATGGGTATGACTCTTAACAGCTTTATAAAGAGACAAAGCAATGGGTCCAACAACACGCTGGAAAGAACCTTTAGAGAAGGTGCAGACTAGAAGACCTGCTGAAAATTAGCTGTTGTGTAGCTGTGTGAAAGACCCAGACAAAGACCGCAGCCTGATGTCTACCTGACAGCTGGAGAGGTCCTCAGCTTCTTGGAAACATCCCTTCTGGGCAGAGTGATGGGAGGTTTTCATCATGTGTGTTGTTTACCATTTGCAGTGTAACTCACACCAAAGCACAGCCTTTCTGAGGGGAAAGAGGCACAACTGCAGTGGCCTCAGTCTTGGGGTTCCTGGGCAGAGGCCTCTGTGTTGTGGCAAATGCACAGTCAACATGAAACTCTGGGAGACTCCGGGAATGACAGGTCCTGCAATATAAGCACGTCAACCTGCTCATGAGAGTGACTGCACAGCACCACCCAGAAAACTCAGGACTGCTGTGGACAGGCCATAAACCACCTGGTATTTCTGGATGGCCAGATTGTTGAGAAATTCCATGCCCAGGCATGCCGTCCTCTCTGACCTTGCTGAGGAAATTCGGATGTGTGGTAATCTCCACGGAGGTGAGGTGTGTACTTTTCCCACTCTAGTTCGGAGCAAAGGCTCTGTCTGCACTGACTTAGGTTATGTCTGCCTCCTCAAACTCTGAAGGAAGGACACAGTGGTCTACAAATATAGTTGCTTGCTAAAATACCTATAAACTAAAAATGAACAGAATGTTTCATTTATTTTCTATAGTGCAATGAAACTCTGTCTTTTTCTTGACTGTCATATCTGTTGTCAGAGATAGCAGGATGCTTTGGGAATGGCAGTGGACCTGGAGAGGGCAATTTATGAAGCTGAGCTCCCACTGCTGACCTACAGACATACCCCAGCTATATGAAAGACCAAGAAATAAGATTGTTGTGAAAAGGGATGGAGAGGGAATAAAACCACTCACTGTTTCAAATTGGAATTTGAATTTAGCAAAAGAATCCCTTTCACCATGCTGAAGTGCTAGCACTCCGGGATAAATGAACACATAGCTAATAGAGATAGCCGGTAACAACAGTGCAAAACAATTGCCCTTCCACATGGTTAGTTACGACCTTCCTTTGAGTTAGTTATCTGACTGTATGTTGCATCAGTCATAAAACTAACATTATGTAATTCCTAAAGCAAGTGGCATAGTTTCACTCTAATGCATTTAATTAACTTATTAACACTAATTAAATCTGTGGAAATCACTAATATAGTTCAGAATTTGTTACTCTCTTTCTCCCTGTTTTATTTCTTGTCTGGGCACAGTGAAGTCTGAACTAGGAATAAAACATGGACCTCCCAAACCTACAAGCTCCATACATTGCGTTTGGTGTCTTTTTGACTCTCAGATCATGCATCTCTCTTAGGGATGATGAAGACTGGTGATGAGATTTGACACCTTGTACATTCAGTTTATCAGTCCAAAGCCTACTAAGGCTGACAAAGGCTGAGCAGTCTCTATGTGACTTGAAGAGGGGATCCCATTCCATTGAATAGTTTTCACTCCATTTCAGAATTTTCTTTTTTTTTTTTTTTTTTTATTTACTTTTATTTTATTTAGATTTCCTTTTCCCTACNNNNATTACATTTAATTTCATTAGAATTCCTCTTCCCTACATTCATTTCACTGCACTCCCTGATTCTGAGATTTCTTCTCCTTTAATGAATATCCTTCATTTCATGAAAGGAAATGAAATTTCACTATTTCAATGACTAATATTTTGGCGAGTTTCAGTCCTTTTCACTGCACCTCATGTGCACACCCATTCCATTTAAGGGTATTCACTCCATTTCAGTAGTTTTT
>VZRN01004653.1:421490-498602 GCA_013397935.1 Dasyornis broadbenti | reverse complement strand
TTCCCCTCCTTTGTGTTTGTTTCACTTGGTACCAAGATTTTGAGATTTCAGTAAGTATCATTTCACTACACCTCATGTCATCCCATTGCAATTAATTGTATTCACTCTGTTTCTGAATTTTCTTTATTTTTTTCAATTGCATTTAATTTCATCGTATGTCTGTTCATTTCACTTAGTTCCCTGATTTCAAGATTTCATTTCTTTTCATGAAATGAAGTTTCATGTGTGTGACTGCGCAGGCTTGACTACCCTTGCCACACTGATGGTTCATCATTTTCTTCTAGGGTAGGAACACAGAGTGAGAAGAGCATTGCCCTCTCCATGTTTGTCCTGTGAACTTTTCATAAACATTAACACCGTCGTTTCTGTCAAGATTCCTGCTAGCCTTTCTGTTTGACATTACTGCCTAGTGCTTTTAAAGGCTGCAGCACAGGCACGGTGCAGGTTGCAGGTGGGCGCTTGCATCGGCCCCCTGGCATGGCACACAGTCCTGCGTCACTGGTGGCACTGGGCTCGGAAGAATGCCCTCTGTTTCGGCAGGTGCACATTTCATGTTCAGCCCCTCCTTGCAGACAGGGAGTTTATTGTTAGAGGGAGGGTCATTCTCTCTGTTGTGTGATTATAGGAGGTTCTTGTACAAAGAAATGATACAGCAGCTTTGTTGCCTTTTGTCAGAGTAAGCCAAATATTACCATGCCACTATAACTCAACATAAGCATCATTTTAAGTCCATTGATCCATTGAATATGCTATTTGTCATCATGAAAATGAAAGTGTCTGCTGTGACCAAGTCAGCTTAGTTTTCTGGGGCAATTCTGTGAGCTCCATAGACGCAACACCTTAGGTTTACTACAATAAATAATTTGTAATAATCCTTAGATTATTCTTTCAGTTTTTCATTTTTAGCACTCTCCTTTTTTATCCATTCTTTGTAAAATATGGATAGCAGTATTATGTGCAGTATTTCTACACATGCTGCATGCAAATATGAAATCACTTACTGCATTATTCACTGCTCTCTTTACACAAAGGAATCACAAGAATCAGATCAAATCCTTTTGCCAGTTTCATATTGAGAATGTTCTGTTGTTTTTCACAGTTTGGTCTTGAAAAGATTTATATCAACTTGATGATTATTTCCCTATTGCCTCAAAAATCTTGTTTGTATTTTCCAGTATTTATCCTTGCATGATATTTACGTCAGTTATTCTACAATATTTTTTTTTTTGTCCTTTCTCCATTCTCAAATGTAGGTACTATAATGGGCTTTTACATTGTTCTGGTGCTTCTCTTTTTCATCATGAATTTTGAAAGGTGTAAAGATTAGTCCCATTCAGGTCCCTAAGCTTGCTAGAGATGGTGGATGTGGGACTAAATGTTTCTGTATCACAGGAAGATAATCTCTGGCTCATCTTTGTTCTAGCCTGAACTGTTACCACTTTATCACTGATGTTAATTGTGTCAGCCACCTGAGCCCAGTTTACTTTCTTAATGAAGAAAGATTGAAGGCAAAAAAGGTACCGAATGAATTGCCCTTGCAAAAGCCATCTGCTACCAGCTTTTTTTTTTTTTCATTAGTGAAGCACCAGGTCATTCAGTTTGTTCTGATTTATCGTATGTGATCGGTTGTAACCCTTCCCTTCTCTGCCTCAAATATTTTCCAAATGTGCTATTTTTACAATATTGTTTGCTCTATGTTGGGCTATCTTTTCCTCATTGTGAGGAGCCTCTCATATAATTCTTATTTCTGTGTGAAATTCCTTTCTTTCCTTTTAGCGGTGTACAGTTTTTTCACTGAATTATGGTTTGTGGACACTCTTCTCAGGTGAACTGCCCACAACAGTGCAGTCAAATGACACTCATGTGGTGCAGAATGGTCTCGTATGATTTTAATCCGATATTAAATATTCCTTCTTTATTTGCCTCTGATGAAATGCCGTCAAATGTCTACAGTCAAATTACTTCCTCACGAATGGAAATTCTTGATGACCTTTTATAAATGTCTCGATATACCAGCATCTCAATTTTCCTGCAAATCTTACACGAATACACAAATGTGATTGTTGCCCTTCAGAGAGATCTCAGAGTCTTAAAAGAATTTGCTAGAAAGTGACCTCTTACTTAAGAGTCAGCTCTGCCGACTCAGTACATATGTCAGTGCTGCAGCTATCAGCAAATCTGGGCAGTCAATGTCAGTGTTAACTTGTCATGCAAGAGGCTGGCTGGCAGTGAGACACCTGGTAGATAACTAGCTAAGAGTGGGTGAAAAATACCGTGAAGAGACAGAGTTGTTAATCAAAATCCCTACTGCAAAAGGGTCATTAGAGCTTTACTTGGCTTGTGTCAGCACTGAGTCAACAGGAGTGCTCAGAGGAAATAATGGTCCAGAGCCTGCTGTGTGTTGTGGGCAGGTCTGAAGTGACTGCTCACACTCTGGAAATGCCTTGCAGGTTGGACCCCAGGAAACACAAGAGGGATTACACTGAAGACTGTTCTGGGGCTCAAGTACAAAACACAGCAGCACCAGTGACAGCCAAGCATGTATCCTCCATGAAAAAAAAATCTGAAGGGAAGGTATTGAGTAGGGAATATTTTGGGAAGGCAGTTTCAGGATCTTGATGGTTATGCAGAACTTAAGTGTAGCTATGAATTCTTGGATACGGACAGCTAAAACACCTTTAGGATTTTAATCTGGCTTGTGGATCCTGCCTAAGATCAGGAGAAATGGTGTGCACAGTTTGCAGAGCGCATGGGAATATAGATCTCCAAACATGGCAAATGCTCTGTTAGAAATATGCGAATATCTATTAGAAAGTGTGTTTTGTTCTTCTTCAAACAGCTCAGAATGCCTTTAGCAAGGATTAGTCCCCTTAAAAAATGTCTGCAGGGACTTAACTTCTTCCCTCTCTGGAAAGAAAAATAAGTAAATTAATAAAAATAGATTTTACGAAATTTTGTTGATTCATTAGCTTCAGTAAGGTGCCAGATTGAACATCTACATGGAAACAGCCTTCCATGGCTCTGCCCTGCATTGCAAATTGTCTGTAATTTAATAGTGAGTGAAGCTTGGGGGGAACAATTGCTTCAAATGTTTCTGCCATTAGCTTAAGGGAGAGGAAATGAGAGGAATCCAGAAGTTTTCATTTCCAAGCGAAGCAGGTCAGACAGCACAGGACAAGACCTTTTTAAATTGCAATATGGCATCATATTAAACAGAACCCATCTCTGTTTCTTTTGGCTTTCCATCAGTTTACATTTTTTCTTAGATGTAGTAGTAGGAAATGTCAGAGCTTTTTCACCCTTTTCCATAACGCAAAATTAGTACGTGACTGTCTGTAGGTCTATAGCTCTCAGCTGACCCATTGCTGCAAACCCTGAGCTGCTCGTCTTCTCAGAAGTACCAGCAGTGAACTTAAATGGAGACATGGTGTGAAGTGACTTCTATCAAAGTGTGTTACTGCTGTTAATGAAACAAGAGAATAGTAATTAATGTGAAATGATGCCTGAAAATGAGTGGCAAGAGCTAGCAGGTACTGATGGGCTAGACAGTGACATGGCCCACTACTAGCACAGTGTGTGGATGGAGCTGGGTGCCAGTGGGGTGTTTGGGCTGTACCTCTGCAGTGTCACCAGCACATGGGAGGGGGCCAGGGCTGGGCTGCCTGAGCAGGGATAGGGGCTGCCAGGGCTGAGCTTGGGGTGGAGGGCTAGGGGAGTGGGGCCTTGAGGTCTGATCCTGCCTCTCTGGGGAAAATGAGGGGAAGTGGTGTCTGCTGAGCTGGTGGCTGGGCAGGAGGCTTGGGGAAAGAAGGGATCTTGCTGGGAACAGCATTAACCATGAGCTAAGGAATTGCCTGAGATTTTAATCACTGATTCCTAGGCATAAGCAGTTTCTTACTCTCGGGAGTGAGGATGTGAACATATAGATTAAAAGAGCAGGGGGTTTGTGACACTGGGGATGAGAGACTGATATGCTGCTCCAAGGGCATCCAGGCATGAGGCCATGCGTGCCTGAAAGTGAGCTCCTCGTGTGCAGACTGAGCCTGCTAGTGCTGCCATCCTTCACCTCCCTGAGGGCTGACAGCTTTTGGGGCTGGCAAGGAAGCTGCACCGAGATGGGCTGTCAAAGCTGCCTGAAAGGGAGCCACGAGAATGGGCCTCTGAAATCCATGGAGCCTGTGGGCAGCTAGCACAGAGAGGCAACCTCTGGAAATGTGAAATTTTGATGATTCTTACAACTTAAAGGACTGCCTATTGAGTTTGCTGTGAGTGGGCCTTTGTTCTGAAAGGCTTTACTGCTAGGGAGTGGGGAGGTGGATGCTTTTGATAGCCAGGGATGGTATGGTTAGAGATGATCCCACTTTTGACATTCCTTTGTCAGGCTTACATTTTGTCTGGCAGTGAGAGAACCAGGGGAAGGTGTTTGTGATGTGCCAAATGCTATTTGCATGTCAAACAGTGGTGCTCTGTCTGGGGTGGTTCAAGGGCTCCTGGGATCCTCCACCAGCTCACAGGGTACAGCAACAGAATGAGTGCAAGTGTTCAGGTGAACAAAGCGGGATTTATTTTGTTGAACTGCAGTGAGTCATCTCATCCTAAGGCCAGCATGCAAATTGGTTCAGGCGAGTTCCTCTCTGCAGCCACCCAGGTACTTTTCAGGGTACGAGTCTTATTGGCCATCTCTGTCACTGATGTTGGTATTCTCTGTGTTCAGAGGGATGGGAGCTGCCTCCCACCAGCAGTAGCCTGTAGAAATGACCTATTGAGTCTGTCTGCATCCTACTGCTCTAGCTGTATCAGATATGCTGGTGAAATGCATCACTCTCCTTAATGAGATTTTTCTCCTCTGTTGATTCCAAGTCTGTAGTTAATCAGGCACAGGCACCAAAGTGGTACCTCTCAGCAGCTTAAAAAACAACATGGAGGTTGTTGCAGTATACCTAGCCTGCTACTGCACTGCGTAGACAAAGACAAAGAAAGACAGGATCACTGAGTGGTGTGGCACTTGCTTCAAGAGCAAAACAAGAGTGGCAATTCAGGAGGGATTCATCAGTGACTCTGACAAAACCAAGCTAAAAGCATGAGGAGTACTTAATGTATTTCCAAAATTCAAAAGTCACCTAAAGCAGTACTTATGTGTAAGTCTTCATTTTGCTCTCATGGAAGCTGTGGAACATCAAAAGACAGAATAGAAGCACTGACTTTTTCACGCTTTTTTTTTTTTATTTTTAAATGAACTTTCAGTAGATTTTTTTTCTTAATTAATCTTCTGGGTCCTTTTCTGATCCTTGTGGTTTGTTATTACACATACTTGTAACAATCACAGGAGCTTTGCACTGATTACAATAAGTGTGTTCAATTAGATCCAGCTTTTTTTAGGTATGAATGTACAAAAACTGAGATGGATCAGAAGCTAGTAGAAAAATTTCACCTAGTCTTTTAAATAAGAGTTTTAACTTAACTATCTAATACTATGTCTGGCTTTTGAAGCAACTAAAATTATTTGTGGGGGCTCCTTTTTCCCAAGATGTTAAGGCGCCTAAAAGCAAAGTAGAAACATGAACTGAACGGCCATGAGAACATGCAATGTTTCTGTTTTCTAAAACTTATTTTTGAAAACTTTTCTATTTTCTTGTTCAATTTCTGTGTCTTGAGGTTTTCTGAAAGTTTAAAGTCCTGTGCAGCCTGAAGAGATGTAATGTAGGGTTAAGGAAATATGGTTGTGGTGCTTTCTAGTATCTGCCCAGTGGTGTAGTGCAATGCAGATTAATGCCTCTCCTCCAGCTGGCAAACTCCTATGGAACTCATTCACACACTCACATGTACATACACCTACTCATGCTTTTTCTCTTTTTGTGGCCTTAAAAAAACACCCCAAACCAAAACCGCCAAGAGAGACTGTTTCTGCTCACAGAACTAGCAGACCCTGGCCTGCTCTGGAGGAACATGATTAATGAAGTATAAGTGGATAGTTTTCTTATTGAAGAGCTACTGACAGATTAAAGGCTGATTAAAGTTGACTGTTGTTTATATATGAAAGGAGGCAGCTACTTGATTCCTGGTGGGCAGCAGTCACTATGAAAGTCTGTTTGCTTTTGATGGAGATGAAGGATGGACAGAAGGATTTCTGGAACACTACAAATTTTGTCTGAGATGGAGCAGCCAAATACTTCCTATGCAGTACGTCCCAGCTTTTATATATTAAAAGATATATAAATGCACTGAAAGTAAGGAAGGGTGGAGAACTCTTGTGGAAGCACTCAATAAATCCTGCATCAGGTAATAAACTCTCTTATATCAAAGGGCTCAGCTGTTCCTTCGAGATAAGCTCTGATGTAATTTGATACTTATCAAAGACCCATGAGTTTGCAAAATTTAGTTGGGAAATCTTCTGAGCAAAGGCCATGACAAGCCATTTGTGAAAACAGCATGACATATTTCACAGATGCAGTCTGCTCTAAAGCACTAGAGCAGTCTTCATTGCAGTATCTTAGAATGCTTGAATTTCTTGCTGAAGCATGAGAAACTAGGGGAAAGAGTTAATGCTAGCTCAAATATATGCAAAATATCTTTAAGTTGAGAAGATCTGGCCACTGGAAAGCCTGTGTGCTGTGTCTCATGGTGATTCATCAGTGCTTACAATACACAGTACTCCACTCTAAAATCTATCCCCGTGTGCCACGACAGCAGTGGTTTCAGCAGCTGCAGCAGGTTTTCATGGTGTACATCCTGCCTGGAAGCAGCAGGGGACAATGAAGCTGGAGCTTCATTCAACATAAGTCTTGGCAGCTTCCCCCACTTTGCTTTGGAAGGTGTGTTTAAGGTGGTCCTTGCCTGAGTTGGGTTAAACTTGTGCCTGTACCTGGCTCTGCATCTTGTTGACCCAGACCCACAGGCTAATGCCTTGACTTGAGCAAGGGCGATGCCTGTCCAGCTGTGCCCTTTATCTGTGGCTTGCCTTTATCTTCTTCCATTGCAGACCAGCCATCAAATAACTGTGTCCCACTGGTGATGAGCATGTACAAAGAAAATCAGTTGCAAGTTATTGCCCATACTCTTAGAAACCACACTCTGAAAACAGGATCAGCCTCTCTTGGCGTATTTTGTGGTCACATTTTATTTTCCTTTCTAGAAACTGCCTTATTTTGTTCTGATCTTATTACTCATGATAAACACGTGCTGACTAATAGTAACCAACAACCATAATTTCAGCAACAAAAACTTTGAAAAGTTTTGAGAGTCTATTTGCAAACATGTCAAGTGGATTTTGAAAAATACATATTCTTATATTTTCCTTTCATTTTCTCTGATGGTGTCTCCATAATTTCAGTTTCCCTGCAGTAAACATCACAGTATTTACAGAGACATGAACAGTGTTGAAAAATAGGTTATTCAGGGTTTGTTTTATTAGTTCAACACCACCAAATAAGTTTAGGTAAGTTGGAAGCAACTTTTTTTTGGCCTCAGAGAAGTAAAGAGCCAGGCTACTGTGTCCGTGCTGAGGATGTTTGAAATTAGGCTATTGACAAAACAGTGAGCTATAGTTCCTGCCTCTTGTCACTGTCCAGCACCACAAGCTCATGCAACAGCCTGCCCTGACACGGTAGGATGCAGGAGAGTGGCTGGCCCTGCTCTGTGAGGAAAGGACCAGCACTGCTGGAGAACCACCCTGTGGGGTATCATTCCTCACTAATGAGCTTAAGTGGAACCAGGTGGAGAGCAGAGGCAACGTGAGGAGAGATTTTGTAGAAAGCCCTGGTGTCAGTGCGACTACATAAATAAATGGAGGTTTTCTTATTCAGATATGAAATAACTGGACAGCTGAAGAAGGATGCTGACAATCCAGAGGGAAACGCTTTGCACTTTGTTTTGAATGTATAGCAATGTCTGACTGTATTTTTTTGTAGGTATGTGGAAGGCTGATTTTCTTTTATTAACCAAAATATGTGTTTCTCATTTTCTCTGTCACTAATTTATGCAGTCTTAAAGACCTAATCTGCTTCCTTCAGATTCCATTAAAACTTAGGTGAGAGCTTGGCTTTTGCAAGAGGCTGTGTTAACTGAGGCATAAACCTCCACCCTCCTTAAAGTCTGTTCCATATGTTGTAGATAAACCTGTTGGCTGCATTTATTCTCACCACCTCTAGGCATTGAATTCAACAGTTAGAGCAGGAGCTTGGTGTCTTTCTTAGATCTTTCTATACTTGACCTGGAAAAATGCACATTTTCATCCCATTTGGAATAAATTGCTCTGTGATGTTGCCTTTCTCTTTCCATCCACATTAAGCAAGTCTGTGGTGACTGTGTGCTATACCTGTCTCTGGTAAGAGAGATGAACCTAAGCACAAACAAGGGAGTGCCAGGTTGATATCTGATGTTTACGTGTTGTAGCCAAGAGGGATCTTTATACTGAGGAATTTGTCTTTTTAATGAATAACCCTATATTTGGGGTTCTTTTTTTATTTAACCAAATTCTGTTATAGTATTTGGTATGCTTGTTAGGATTCCAGATGGTTTTTTTTAACATACACAATACATTAAACCACTGAAATGCAATCTCTGTGGAATCCCTTTGGATTCCCTATAAATATTTAGCTTCCACTCCAGCTTTCTAGCTATCCTGTTGTTTCTGTCCTATAATAAGATCCTTTAATATAGCTCCCAGGGCTGTAGTATAGAACCTTACACCTTATAAAAAGGAAATTTGCAATGGATGTAAGGAAATTATATCAGAAATATTCCTGCAAACAGCTTGCCAGTGAGTTAGAGATAGTGTTAAGGCTGGCATTATGCCAGCATTGGATGATCACTGCTTTTGGATATTTTTTCTAAAGTTCATTTAATTTTTTACATATGTTCATTCCCCAGCACCCAAAGAAATATTTTTGCAGTGATCTCAAAAAAACCTAAACAAATCAGCCACTGGGTCCTTAGAAGAAACTTTTAACAGCAAAGAATGTAGCACACATACAGTAGAATTAAATACCCTGACTATAAGAAACAGATTTCTTTAAAGATAAAGATTGTGATCAGCAGTAAATAAGACAAAATAGAGCTTTTACCATGCAAAGAAAAGAAAAGTGAAAGGAATGAAAAACCCAGTGTGGTGAATTCTTTCTAGGGCTAAGTCCTACAGATTGGGGCAGAAGTTCCATTACTGCTAAGTTTGGTTTCTACCTGAGATAGAAACAAGGGATTATTTAATGTGCATTGCAGTCAGCTCTTTCAATAAAACCACTCTCCGGGGGGTGTCTGCAGCTAGTGTTTGCATAGATTTCACTCCGTGCAATTTGGTATAAATCTCTATTGCAAATACCTCTGTGTGGCAAGGGAGTTTTAGCAATCAAAATCCAAGCACACCCCTACACTGCATTGGTTGAAACCAAACATTCCCAACCCCAAAATTCAAAGACATGGAGCCCTTCCTCCCAATGCCATAGAATCATAAAATCATAAAAGGTTTGGGTTGGAAGGGACATAAGAGATGATCTAGTTCCAACTCCGCTGCTATGAGATGGGACACACTTCATCAGCCCCAGTTGCTCAAAGCCCCATCCATCCTGGCCTTGAACACTTCCAGGGATGGGGCATCCACAACTTTTCTGGGCAACCTGTTCCAGTGCCTCACAACCCTCATAGTAAAGAATTTCTTCTGTATACCTAATATAAATTTCCCCTATTTCAGTTTGAACCCATTGCTCCTTGTCTTGCCACTACAGTTCCTGATAAAGAGTCCCTCTATGGTTCCCCTGTCGGCCCGCTAAAGGTACTGGAAGGTTGCTGTATCCAGGCCGTATATCCCTTACTTTCTCAGCCTGTCTTCACAGGAGAGGTGCTCCAGTCCTACAGGATTTCCAAGTTGCTAGGTCTGCAGGCTGAGTCACATCTCACTCAATCAGGTGTTGCAAATCCTCAAAGATGGCAATTTCATAGTTTCCCTGAGCACTTGTTGTAGTGCTTAACCACTGTCACTTTCCCTTACTGCAGCCTGTGCTCGTTGCTTCTGCTGAGCAGCTCTAAGTCCTCTGATTCCACCTTCTCTACAACCCCACTTAAGCCGCAGAAAGGCTGCAGTCAGGCCACCCAACAGCAACCTTCTCGTCAGGCTCAAGTGTACTCAGTTCCACCAACCACTGCTTGTACATCCAATCATCTTAACCATCAGAGGCAGCTTGCCTCTTCCTGAACTGAAAAAGCAAAACCCAACCTAACAAAAAAAAAAAAAAAAAAAAAAAAAAAAAACACCCACCCCACACAAAAAAAAACCCAACAAAAAAAAAAAAAAAAAAAAACAAAAAAAAAAAAAACCCAACCCCCCAAAAAATAATACAAACCAACAAAAAAATTCCCCCCAGAAACTCCAAACCAACTCTGCCCCCCAAAAAACCTTACCACCCCGGAAACACAACCAAACCAACCCCTTCTTCCCCAAACTCCAGAAAACAGTCTTAATCCAAAAATTCCACCCCATATTGCTCACTCTTCCTTAAAGGCAAAATTTTCTAACATCAGTGGTTTTGCTCCTCCATTATATGTGAAAGGATGGATCTCTGATGGGAATAATTATTTACTTTTTCTCTTTTTTCTCTTTTTTTTTTTTTTTCTGGTAGATAATCAGAAAGACTGAAGTGTTACCTTCAACTACTCGACCATTTTGTTGAAATGATCTTTTCTCTTGAGATATCTCTGCAGAGGAAGGCTGAGAGGAGCTTCAAGGTGTTAAGTCATCCATCTGCTGACCTAATAAAACAGCATCCGCTATACCACTGACACATCTATAACCTAGATTAGCTTAACATATTTTTGAAGATTTCCAAAGATGGAGACTCCAGAATTCTCTAACACTTCATTACTTTTTTACTGTCAGAAATAATTTTCTGGTATGCAATATGAAGTTTTCTCATTGAAATTTTATCCTCTTCTTGTTTCCTCCAACATGAGTACAAAGAACAAATCTGTCTCTTCTAAACAGCAGTCTCATATGTACACACTGTCTCATGTTCCTTCTGACTCTTTGCTGTGGATGAACAGGTCAAATATCCTCTTTTCTTCTTCACAGATTATGTTCCAGACCTCATTCAGTCGTCAGTCTCCTGGGGACTCTTGCCCAGAAATTGGAAGTTTCCTTTACAAGCAGCAGCCAGTGCAGTACCCCAGCTGAAGTTTGCCCAGTGCTGTGTAGGATGAAGAGATGATTCTGCCAGTGCTGAAGACTAATTTTCTATTTTTTCACCTCAGTGTGATCTTTCTCTTTTTTTGCAGTAGCATGATGTTGTTGACTCATGTTCAGCATGTGATCCATAGTAACTCCAGCTCCTTTTTTTTGGAATTGATTAGTCATCTGCCATCCGGCACCTGTGCAGCTGACAGTCCTTACCCAACTACAGTAAATTCTGCATGTCTCCTTTGAATATTGTATTTCTGTTGGACCGTGCTTCTGATTTATCATGATCATTTTGAATTCTATATCAATCTTTCAATGTGTTCCCATACCTGCAAATGTGATAAGCCCAGAGCAATCATGACAATACTGTGCTGCACAGGGCTCTGGGTATGCATTGTGGGACTGTATATGATACGTAGCTCCATCCTCATAAAAGCTGCATATAACTCTCCTGGAATAGTTTGCCAGCATATTCTACACCCTTGGATAGCAGTTTCATATGTATTTAGTTAAAGTGTGATAATGCCATGTCCCACAAACTGAAAAAAGTACCAACATCGTAGGAGCTGTTATTGTGCACACACAATCATAGGTGTTTGACTGAAGAAACAAAACAACCTGTATTAAGTTATACCTTGTTAAGAATGGCAAATAATTTTAGACTGTAGAAGACTTCAGGCATTGAGGTAGCAAGACATAATGAAGAAATATTAGACAGAATCATGAAAATAGAATAGCTTTAAAATTATCATTCATTCTTAACACTTGCTGAAGCCACTTTCATCACTTAACCTTCACTGCCCTGATGCAAAAATAAGATTGAGGTCTGGTAAAACCAAGAAGAGTGGGTGGTGTTGGTAAGGAAATTTTGTTTCTCCAATAGGAATTCTTCTGCTTCGTATATCATTGCAAGGTACAGTTATAGAGAAATACCACGAAGAAGATAAAAACCAGGTGGGACTACAAAATATGTTGTGGAATAGATCCATGGTCATATGTATGGAGAAGTGACAGGACCTGGATGGAAAGCAGGACTGGGTTTTAGATAAACAGATCTTATACCTTTCTGGAAAAAGGACAACTACAGTATAATGAACCAAGGTACCACTGGATTATACCTGTTTTGCAGAGGGAAGAATGTGATGCCATGATTTGTCCTATTGAAGTTAGCAGGAGTGTGGTAGGGGTGCCGATACTGCCAAGATTTCCATGACAAATCTGCTGTTTCCTTCACAAAGTCCTTCCCTGTGCTGAGTACTATGGTTTTTCTCACTCTGCAATTGCCATGTAACACTTTGTGGCCTGCTCTTAGCACTTCAAAAGGCCAGCTGCTCCTTCAGATTATCAACCAGCTTTTTATCTATAAATAGAGTGTAGCTACTGTCCTGAGGAGATTCTGAGCTGGAATATATGCAAATATATTTGACAGGTTTTCTGAGGCTCACTCTTGGGGGTTAACATAAATTTTCAAATAGGATAAAAGTCAGCAGCACATTCAAATATTCTTAAAGCAGCTAATAACACTGAAGATTGTTCTAGTTTATATGCTTTCACTCATTATTGTCCTAGTACACATCAAATCCTGATTTTTATAAAGAAAGAATATGGACAGTCTCCTTCACTGTGCAAAATTTGGGAACTTTAGTGGACATACATGCCTTCTGTATTCATTTTTGCGTTGTATCTGTTCTCCATACCCTTACGCAAACCCTTCTTGAAGCTCAATGAGGATGACATGCAGTGATAGTTTTGTTTCAAGCTCCATGTCTTCCAGGATTGAGTTTTATGCGGCAGTGTGAGAAGAGACACAGCAGATGGCAGTGCATGACATCAGTTATCTCTCCTGTGCACTCCAGCTCCCAGCAGTAATTGTCCAGAGCCGGTGAGATTACACCGGAGGGCACCCCCCACTCCCTGGCTCCATGTGGAGGAAAAGAGGACTCTTCTGTGAACCAGTGCACTCTGAGGCATCACTTTTGCTCTGTGGATCAAGACTGATTAATCAGCAAAAAACCTGCCCACAGATTTAAGCAGCTTTATCGCTGGCAGTAGACTCCAAAGGCCTCCTACGTGCAGACAGATTGCAGCTTTCAGCAGAAGCCAGTCCCAGGGTATTTCTGTTTTCACCCATGTTTTTATCTACCACAACATGATTCATGTTCTTTATTGCTTTGCTGCTTCAAAATCTAGGCAATTTGCATGTCAAATTAATTTTTTTTTCCATTTATCCCCATCATTCTGTTTTTGAGTGAATGTTAGAGTGAATGCTCATTCTCAGTGCTTTGTGGCCCTTGAACTGATATCTGGCATAGAAATAATGATAACATTAAACAACAATTCCCTTACTTGATCATGGTGTGTTTTATCAATTTGATCTGGTGCAAGGGACCATCTGAAAGAGGAGGAAAAGGAAGATGGAGGGGAAAGGGAGGAAACAGGACTTTCTTGAATGCTTAGGAAATGAACACAGCATTGCTTTGATAGCAATGACTGGGAAAACAAGGAAGAAAGTCTCCAAATTAGAGAGTTTTAAGTGGAAAATATTGTTTTTAATGGAAACATTTAATTATGGAGCTTTTAGGGAGAGCCCAGTGGAGTGCCACTAAGATGATGAAGGAGTAGGATCACCTCTCCTGGGACAAGAGACTGAGAGAACTGGGACTGTTCAGCCTGCAGAAGACTCAGGGGAACATTACCAATATATATAAACACCTAAAGGGAGGGCACAAAGAGGATGGAGCCCAGAGGCAATGGGCCAGGCAATGGGCCCAAACTGAAACATGGGAAATTCCCTCAGAACATCAGGAAACAATTTTTCAGTGTGGGGGTGATTGAGGCCTGGTGCAAGTTGAGATCTTCAAAAGCTGTCTGGACACAGTCCTGGGTAACCAGCTCTAGGTGGCCCTGCTTGAGCAGGGTGGTTGGACCAGATGACCTTCAGAGGTCCCTTCTAACTCAGCTGTTTTGTGATGCTGTGAATCCAAAGAGATACCAACTCCTGAACTTCTGGGCTTGATAGCTGTACAGTTATGGTACTTTTCAATGCCTCATCGAAAACTGCTTGGAGCATTATCAGATAAAAACAATACCTGAAGTTGCAATTGGAAAACTGGCGTTATGTAATGCCCAAACAAGGTCTCCACACTCAAATTCCAGGGGATTTCCCGAATCCACTAAGTTACTACCCTAGTGCTACTTTCCACAGTACCTCAGCAAATATGCCATGTGCTATTTTTTTCAGAATGACATATTTGAGATGGATCATGAAGTGACAGAAAGGCTAGTATAGTACAAGAGGTTGTCTCTTCTGTTTATTACCAATTTTGCACCTGGGCAAGTAGCAGTCAGGTAACATCATCCTTGCATCACTTGGAATTCAAATGAAAGAATGATCTTGTTATCTTTGTTTTGATTGAATATTCTCTCCCTTCAAATAATAGACAGAGATTTTCTTAATATGGCAGTTCTAATTAACAAAAATGGAAAATTCTAAAATATAGAAAACATCTAATTACCAAATCTCTGAAAAAAAACCGTTAAAATCTTTCTTTTCAAGTAAACTGAGGTGCTGGCAGAATCAATTTGAGAAAATAAAAAAATCTGCAAGTGTCTTATTAATCTTCTTGAAAGAGACACATACTTTTCAAGCAAAGACATGATCAGTTTGTAAAAACTCTTGTGT
The DNA here is from genome assembly GCA_013397935.1 of Dasyornis broadbenti. Classification (NCBI taxonomy): domain Eukaryota; kingdom Metazoa; phylum Chordata; class Aves; order Passeriformes; family Dasyornithidae; genus Dasyornis; species Dasyornis broadbenti. The sequence continues at coordinate 483,756 of VZRN01004653.1, read as the reverse complement.
GGAACCATCCAGTAATAGCAATCGATTTTGTTTGCTCTCTTATTCAGTATGGATTGTTTGCCCTCTATCCTAAATAATTTTGGAGAAGGTGCAGAAAAGTACTTTATTCTTTCTATTACAAGACAAGAAGATTGCTTGAGGATCTTCCAATTAAAGAACAAGAAGATTCATTTAGGATCTGCTTCTTAAAGCATATTCTCTCTTTCAGGAATGACTAAATAGGAGAAAGTTTGTTTTCAAATAGGTCTCTGCAGGGAGATTACCACTGATTGGGAATTAGGTCAGGAATCGCTCCAAAAACAAGAGCATGCATCAAAGGCCAATGCTCCTCAAGGTGTTGTTGAGACAACATTCCAGGGGGACAAAGGTCCATGTCATGACCATCCAGTTAGAGAGAGGCTCTGGCTTTTCATCTCAGAAAGGCCGAAAGATGAATGAGCAAACAGACTGGATTTTTTTCTTTTTCCCTGGATGCCATTCCTCCAGAAGAGGCTTGGATACTTGGAAATGTCAAAAGCACTGTGGGGACACTTGCACATCTGTGAACTGGTGAAGCAGCTCATCAGTCAGAGTAGCTGATTTGGGAAACAAGGATACTGCAGCTTATGCCTGTTTCAAATTCTCTTTATAGTTAGCTTTGGATTTTATAATGTACAGCATTAGCACTTCAGAGACCCTCATCTTTTTTTGGAAACTAAGGGCAAATTTTGACGGTAATCTTTCTACTGCTTGTCTCAGAAGAAAAGCAGCTATTAAACAAAACAGCTAACTTTCGGTAGTCCTCATATCACCAACAGTCTTGTGAATTTTCCCTTGTCAATTTTTTTCCTTTGTGAATTTTCCCTTGAATTTCACCCCTGTGAATTTTCCAGGACAGATGATCACTAGTTCTCATGCTGAAGAAACAAATCAGTATCAGTGAGACATCTCTGCAAAGTCACAAGATTATCCCACTTAGACTTTCAAAAAGGTTGGACTTTGACACTGTTTAATGCCCCTGACACCACTTCTGCAAGCTTTGAAACGGGGTGTCCTTCCTTTGCCAGCAAGATTGACTGCTTTCTTAGGCTTCTTTGGAAACAGTGTGACCAGAAGAAAGGACCTGGACTGATAATGCCACAAAACAGGATATCTTACAATGAGAGAAACTGAACTCCTGTGAGCCTGAAACCTTGCAGTGTAGCTAAAGAACAGTAGGAAATGCAATTTTTTCTCCCATTTAGCTGAGCTGTTACAATTTCTTCCCTGCCTTGTTTCTCTTCTGATTTAGTTTGCTTTGAGTGTGTTGCTCTGTGACCTCCAGGCCAGATAAATTCTTTCAGAATCTCATTTTCCCATTGCAGCCCTCACAGAAAGCTGTGCTTTTTCCTTCCTAACTGAGCCAAAGAGTATGTGAAATTTCCCTGGTTTTCCTGGAACATGCTTGCTGTTGGTTGCCATTTGTCTACTAACAGTTTGCTCCTGGACTCCAGGCACTGGTTAATTATTATAACAAATAGTCTTTCTGGAGACAAGCAAACAAATAGGGAAAGTAAAGTTCCTACCTCTGTTGATTTACTGTTGAACCAGAAGTGCAGATCTGCTAGCCTGCCTATGTTACCTCTCCAAGAAAAGCTTGCCTGGTCCTACTGCATAGAAAATGAATAGGTTTAAAAAAAGTAAAGGGAGGAGGCAATTTTGCACCAAAAGGGACCAGAATTGGCAGGTTTGAACCACTGTTCATCACAATTCCTTCTTACACTGACCTATTTTCAGGCACTACACCTTTTTTATTTCATGCTTTTGCCCTGCTTTTGCCTTTGGCTCAGTTTTGAGGGTTCACTGGCAGGAGAAGAGGGGTGTCTACTATTCACCTGTTTATAGATCAGATTTGCCTTTTTTTCTTTAGACTAAGTAATTACAACTTAAATCACTGTTATATTAGTGCGTGTCTGGAATTTTTCAATCTTGACTATATCTTTCTTGAGCAAGGGCATCCAAAACTGAACAGATGTTTCTCCCACAATCAAATTCGTTCATAACACGCATTCAGAGAGTATTGCTGAAATATTCATGAGCCTTAAGAGATAACAGTGCATGAATACTAATGAATAGTAAGTTGTATGGTGCTTTAAACAATGACACATTAAGGCAAGTCCAAACTAAACCATCATACAATGAAACATTTCCTTAACCACATAGTCTTAGGTGAAGATTTCACATGGAATTTTCCTCTAATATTCACAATAAACAGAGAAAGAGACACTGCAGAAAAGCACATTTCAATTTACAAAGACACTTTGCTAATGTATTTCATCTGTCTTGAATCAAGGAGTGCATGACAGAATGTTTACTAGCCTCATCACTATGGCTATTCTGAAATAGACATTTGTGGAATATATTTAAGACAAATTAGAAAATTTTCAGGTTTTTTTAAAGTTGTAATTAAAGATGATATAACAACTTATCTTGCATGTGTACAATCACTACCAACTAGGGCTGAAAACTGTAGTTTTGACTGGGAAATTGCCAATATTTATTGTCGTTTTTCAGTTTTGACATTTTTATCAAAACCAGAACTTTTTGAAGACATTTTGTCCCTTACTATTTTGATGTCAAACAAATGATGAATATTTTGACCATCTCAACTGGCAAGCTGTTGAACATGAAAACAGACAACAAATGCTTTCACAATTTGGAACCAGTAGGTTTGTGGTGGGCTCAGGTTTTACTGTTATTGAAACTGGCCATTGTGATGTAACTAAAATCACTTCAGATTTGTAGTCCATCCTTACTGAATGCTGCCAGAACTGGAGTGCAGCGAAATGAGTCTGGAGGTGAGGGATTTGACAGCCCAACTCACTGGCCACCAACATGTGCTCTTTGGGGTCTCTGTAGACTTGTGCCTTTTCCCTGATGACAGGACACTCTGGCACCTCTGGAACACCGAGCAGTGCCGTCAGTGAGGATGTTGTTGTCTTCTACTTTCAAGTCTTTCTGATGCCATTTTGCTTTCAAATGAGAATGGCTGCTTTATGCAAATGCAGCATTTTCAGCCCTGGGTGTTCTGCATTCCCCTGTTCCACCACAGGAGCTGCTTTAGCCCAGCACTGAGATGAGGATATAAGTGCTGAGATGAGAATATCCCCTCAAATACTCTACAACTTGTCCCATTTTACACAGTTTTTAAATTACAAATTACATTATTCCACCTCCCTGCTGCCAGTGTTTAAATCCTCATTACCATGGAATTTCAGATGAAATAGAAATAATGATACTGAGGGATGTTTACTGACAATTTTGGTGACTGATGTTTTCCAGCGTTTATCAAGACAACACCTCTCACAAATGTGATCAAATGCTGGAAACACCAGCATTTCACAAGCATGTGTCCCCAGGAGATGAGAAATCTTAAATTTTTTTTTAGGGAGGGCTCAGGTAGTCAAAATATCATAGGTGATAAAATCTGTGACTTATAGCACAATGGCTAATTCAGAACAATGACTTGTCATGTTTTTATCAGGGAAATCTCTTAAGATAATGTAAGGAAAGATGCAATGCAAAAAACAAATGAAAGGTAATTGTAAAAGGAAGGGTTGGCTGTCATTCTGGTGATGGTGCCTGTTATCAATCTATTTAATTGTCACACGAGATTGCTGGTCAGAGAGCACATACACCTGACAAGAAGAGTGGTGGGGCTCCCACAGTCTCTTTTAGCCCCTGGAGTTTCTCTGTTCTTTACTGTCAAACAGGGACAAGTCTTGTAGGGGTGGTACCCATGCAACCAGCCTTAGTGGCAACCTGGAGGGAAGAAATTGTGATGATGGAATTGTGAACACAAGTCCTATAAATATAATCTATTTGGGTTTACCTTTTCCCTTTATGATAATGTCTTAGAATTTGAACAAAATAAAAAATTTTTCCATCGATACCTCTGTTTTTTGAAAAATTGACTTTTGTCTTTAGATATTTATCATTTACCGGAGTATTAAAAAGGAAGAATTATTCTGAATGAAACAAAAAAAAATAATAATTACTTTCAAATATTTGTTTCTTTTCATATATTTAGCCAAAGGAATTCCTAATATGTGTTTATTATCTTTACATCTATACCAGCGTTTGACTAAATATTTGTTGTTATTGTGCAAATAATTTTGTACATAGCTTAGAGAATCTTATAGCTATAGAGAATCTTATTTTCCAGGACAGCCTTCAAAAGCTTAACAAAAAAAGGTTTGGAGTTGTGTATTTTATGAATTAGACTGTAGTAAACCGTAATAGAAGCATTAATAAGGTTTGAACTTTGTTCTTACCATGTATTTCCAAGATTTTTATGTCTCTCAATTTATGACAACTTTCATATTTCATTGCCTTTTCCTCAATATTTCATGGCTTCACTTCTATATTTTAATAGAGGTGTCTTCTAGAAGTGAAATTTATTGAAAGAGCTTGATTTCATTTTTCCTGCAGCTCTGAAGTGTCTAAGTGTGTTTTTCATTTCTGTCACCTGTCCTGATGAAATGTATAATCTGCTTGAACCATACATAGCTGTCTGGGATACCTCAGAAGATGGAGAGGAAAGGAAAAAGCAGATAAAAAAATCAAAACCTTTAAAATGTTATTTTATCTTTAAAAATCTGCAATCTCTTTCTCCTCAGGATGAACATTAGCCCTTAGACCTATATTTTCATTTATAAATGTAGAACCAGGAAGGACATGACATTTTTCAGTGTGTGGTTCATAGATTTTCACTCAAAATTTTACCTGGAAACAAGAGGTGTATGTTCAGAAAAACACATGTTCCTGAGTTAAGGATTTGAAGGGCTGGAAAATGTATCACATTCTCTTCAAGGCAGTTAAAACAGTTGCTTGGCTTTGCTGTTAGTGCTTCCAAAAATGCAAGCTACTGCCCTCACTGACTTTAATTTTGAGGACAGGAATGATCCTCAGGAATGACTTCTTTATCTGAGATAGTAGTAGTCATTTTCTGGTGGTTGAGAGGTGGTGGCCAGGAGATTGCATCTAGAGTGTGAACCTACAGCACTCCTCAGCTCACCCTGGTGCTTTGAACTGGGGGCAAGGCTGGGATATGCCATAGCTTCTTTCTAATCCAGAAGTCCAAGTTCCTGCTATGGTAGCAGTTTAGGGAGGTAGCAAACGAGGAAAAAAGATTGATCTCTGCCTGGATCATTCCTGTTTCTATGGTCATCATGTGGTTAAGGTGTGCATCTCAGTCTGGATCCTTCTCCAGCCCGCGGGTTTTGATACAGCATCAGAGGGAATGTCTTTCTAGACAGCTGGCTGGGCTGAACTCAGCTTCCTTGTGTATATGCCAGTTAAGATCTGGTGTAGAGCTGTTCACTTACAAAACCCCATTTATTGGTCTGTCTTTGAATATTGGTCTGTCTACACATACACATTTTGAAGTCTGCAGGAAGGATGGGAGCTGGTTAACCACCCCTGAGACGGCAGTAGAATAGGAGGGGTTCCACAGCAGATTCTCTGCCCCAGCAGCCTGGTTTTGGCAGAGTGAGAAGCTTTGGTTAGATGAGACAACTGCGGGGTGGCCACACATGGTGATCTAACAGGGCTGGTATGACTAGAACTGTCAGAATATTATTATTTTGCCAGTGGTGTAGTGATACGTCTTAAGACTATAAAATACCAAGACATTGCCTTATTTCCTTTCAGTTGCACTCATTTGGAGAGTAGCATATAAACCCACCAGACAGTAAGTAAGAGAAATACATAAATGCTGTGCTACTTTACACAGAATGAGGTTAACACTGGTTACATGCCCATGACCTGGCTGCTCCACTTGCCCTATTAGGTAGGAGCTGGCAGCTGCGAGGAAGTGAAGAGCAGCCTGATTAAATGCTGCTGGAAGCTTTACCAGCCCAAAACAAGTCTTTCCACTCTGTGCAGGTTGTCAGGGTCCTATATAGGTACCTCGAGAGTGTTGCTCAATCACCTAAAGAAGCTGTTTGACATTCAGAACTTGGATTTGCCCCCTTATGTCCTTACTCTTGCTTTTGACAACAGACAGGGCCCAGACTGCATTTGGGCCATATAACTGGCCCAAATGGTGTTTTGAACACCAAAGTTATGGAAGAATAACCAAACTCAGGTAATGCTGCAGCTGAGTGCTGTGATGATTTCAGAGCTGAACTGGGCAGGAGTGACAGCCCAGCTCTGCTGTGACCCATGGAGAGGATGCTGTATCCAGACACAGCATAAATCCTCTACAAATACATGGGGAAGGGCAGGGGGGAAGTACCTTTTTTCTCATGCTAGCATTAGAGGAACAACAGAGGAACTTGATGCTAATAGATTCTATGAAAACAGTGAAAAGAGCTAATGACACTTGCAGCTAATATATGTGCTTTCCCAGCCAATAGATACATCTCAGGTAAAACCAGAAATGTTTTAAAGTGAACATCATGTCCATTTTAGGGAATAATGAATCATCTATCCTCTTGTATGAGCATAAATGTTTATTCAATATTGTTACAATGGATAACTCTGAACTACATCACTTTCTTCTCTAGCTGAAAAGAACAGTTTTGCGGAGATAATGTGTACTATATATTTATTGCCTCTTAAATCCATAATCAAATTAAATATATCAGAAAGGATTAGATTCTTCACTCAGCCTCATTCCAGCCTTGACATATGCTCCAGTTGCTGAGCACACTGACTTAATATTTAGTTTAAAATTAACATTTTTGTACTTTAAGCCTGTTGAATATCTTCTTAGTGAATAAACTAAAATGATACATTTTACTTTCCATCAAGCCAGAAGTTCAGTTATTTCTTTCAGATAAGATACAAATGTTTCTTATAAGATTTTATAAATTATTACTTTTACATTTCAATAAAACTTTAACAATAAAATTTTCATTACAGACAGTGCAAAACTGCCTTTTGAATACATGTCACAGTTCAAGCTGCACTGGGTTGCTTACAGGGGAAGCAGGAGCCTTATGGCAGGATGCAGGAGGAAAGCAAATAGCAATTAGTATGGAACAATATCTGTATATAGTCTCAAGTCAAAGCAGCTTACCTATAAGTTATAGTTTCAGACAAAAATCATAAAAAGACACAAATTCTCCATCAACTTTTAAAATCTGAATAGGGGTTCTGATGCCATTAAATGGTCTAAAATCTTAATATTGTATAAAACCCCAAAATGTCTTTCAGTATTAATGATCTAAGTAAATAGAATATGCTTTTACTGCTATTTTCAAAGAAGCAGTATGTATGGAACTCAGCTCCCAGAGAGGTTCTCTCCTGTTCATACTATTTCGGTTTTAAAAGAGCTAATTAAACATTTACAAGGTTTTATATTGTTGAGCAAGTTTATTTGCTGATTCCCATCTGAAAAGGAATAATGTTTTGAAAAGATGTCAAACAACTCCTAGGTAGCTCCATGACTGTAATGCTCAAGATCCCACAATATGTTTACTCAAAACATTTCTAAAATTTTGGGGACTAAAACATTTGAAGTTTTGTCTTTTGAAAGATATCTGGAACTTGGTTTAGCTGAATTAGAGATTCAGTATAGATAATCTCTCCCTTCCCATAGTAAACATTTATATAAGCATTAATTAGATAGATTTATGCATATATTGATAGGGAAAAAGCAAACACACCATAGAGAAGTTAACAATTACACGAATGATTAATAACGTTCAAGTAGAAATTTTATGCAAAGACGTGGGTGGAGATAGAATTTAGCTGCTGTGCTTGCCCTTGATTTCTGGCATAGTTAGTGTCTTTCCTTTCAAAGATTTTTACTAGAAAGTTCATCTGATTAGTTGTTGGTAGCAAAAGAAGTGTTTATGTTTGTCTTCTCTTTGTTGAAGATAAACTGCTTCATTCTAGCAGGACCTCTCCTTGTCTTGCATGTGAGCTGTAGCTCTTTCTTTATTTCAGTGATCTTATTTCTGAAGGACTGGGTGTTAGCAAAGCATGGCCTGAGAACAGTAATTTGATTAGGCTGTAAATTCAGTATATGTGGAAAAGAAAAAATAACACCAGCATTGGGGTGTGAATTTCCTTTATCCATTTGTAAAGTGTTTTTATTCAAGGGATGGCATATCCAAAGCATGTGTCTGCTAACTATTTTGCTGTTCAATGAAAATATAACCAGTTGTATCCTGAAGTCTAATTGCTATGTAGATGCGTAGAAATTTGGACATCTAAGCCACCAGATCCTGGTTATCAGCAGGTCACAAATCTCTGAGACGGGCTTTAGAATCAGAAAAAGTTTGGGCTAAATTAGGAGTTGCTTGTTCGGTTAGGTTGCCTTAGATGGATACCAGACGCCCACGAAGCTGTTCTATCACTCCCCTTCCTAAGCTGGACAGGGGAGAGAAAAATATAACGAAAGGCTTGTGGGTTGAGGTAAGGACAGGGAGAGATCACTCACCAGTTACCACCACGGGTAAAACAGACTTAGAGATCAGAAGATTGAAGGAGTTGGTTCTTTCTCTCTACTCCACCCTTGTGAGACCCCAGCTGGAATTCTGTATCCAGCTCTGGGGTCCTCAACAAAGCATATTTACCTAACTGTTAGAGCAGGTTCAGGGGAGTGCGACAAAAATGATCAGAGGTCTGGGGCATCTCTTCTATGAAGAGAGGCTGACAGAACTTGGGTTATTCAGCCTCAGAATAGCCTCCAGGGAGACCTAATAGCAGACCTTCGGTACCTACAGGAACCCTACAAGAGAGCTGGAGAGGGACATTCTACAAGGGCATGTAGTGGTGGGACAAGGGGGGATGGCTTTAAATTGAAAGAGGATAGGTTTAAATCAGATATTAGAAAGAAATTCCTTATTGTGAGGTTGGTGAGACACTGGAACAGGTTGCCCAGAGAAATTGTGGATGCACCACCACTGGCAGTGCCCAAGGCCAGGTTGAATGGGGCTTTGAGCAACCTGGTCTAGTGGGTGCCATCTCTGGCCATGGCAGGGGGTTGGAAACAGATGACCTTTATGGTCCCTTCCAACCCAAACCATTTTATGATTCAATGAAATGAATTTAATTGATTGCCAATCCAATCAAGAATAGGGTAATAAGGAATAAACCCATATCTTAAAAACACTTTCACCCACCCCTCCCTTCCTCATGGGTCTAATTTTAATCCTGATTTCTCTACCTCCTTCCCCCAGTAGTGCAGGGGTATAGACATAGAGACTGTGATCTGTTTATCACACACTGTCTCTGCTGCTTCATCCTCTTCAGGGGGAGGACTACTCACACTCTTCTCCTGCTGCAGTGTAGGGTCCCTCCCATGGGAGACAGTCCTTCATGAATTTCTCCAACCTGTGTCCTTCCCACAGGATGCAGATCTAAACAAACTGCTCCAGTGTAGGCCCCTTCCATGGAGTGCAGTCCTGCAGGAACAGGCTGCTGCAGTGTTGGTTCCCTGTGGAGTCACAAGTCCTGTCAGCAAACCTGCTCCAGCATGGACTCCTTTCTGCAGGTCGTCATGACCTCCTTTGGGTGCGTCCATCTGCTGTGGCATGGCGTCCTCCAGAGGCTTCAGGGGAATGTCTGCTCTGGCATCTGGAGCACCTCCTTCCTTTCCATCTTCACTGATCTTGGTGTTTGCAGTGTTGTTTCTCTCATATTCTCACTCCTCTCTTCTGACAACTGCTGGTGTTGTGCAGGGTTTAATTTTTCCCTTCTTAAATCTGTTATCCCAGAAGCACTACCACAGTCACTGACAGGCTCTGCCTTGGCCAGCAGCAGGTCAATCTTGGAGTCGACTGGCATTGACTCTGTTGGACACAGGCGAAGCTTCCAGCAGCTTCTTACAGAATCCACCCCTGTTTGGCCCTCCCCCAAAATCTTGACATGCAAACCCAATAAACTGTTATCAAAGAGAAAATCCTGTTCTCTTAATTGGTAAATAATGAAGTTCCTGGGTCCATAGCAAAGCCTGGAGCCCCTGGTATTGCTAAGAGATGTGAGATGTTTTCCCTGACATGCAGCGGTCGTTTGTACATGTTCCCACTGTGGCTCCTATTTTCACTTCAGAGCAATAATTAAAGACGGATGACAGCAATAACAAGGAAGATTTCACAGAGTTTTATTCAGTGTTACATTGCAAAAAAGAAAAAAACTGATCAAGGTTACAGACTGTTGTTCATATTGCATATGTCCTAATTTTTGCTGTTTGTTTAACCTGAGCAATTATAGAGTATTATGGGACCAGGTAAAAGCTAGGATTGTTTTTCTGGGTAGAGTATTGCAAAAAAAGGATATATTTTTAAAGGTAGCAAAGTAACAATGTTCACGTAGTCAAATACCATGGATGCACTGCTCCACATTTATTGTGATTCCTGTGTGACCCATCTCAGCTGGGTTGTCTTTCATCATTCAAAAATGTCATGTGTATATTGAGTTATGTGCCTTTATGAGTGTCCAAGCAACAAACAGAGCAAACTTTTTATGTGAACATTAAATACACAAGGTTAAAAGTAGTTTTAAATAATATTACCTTGATTTTTTTTTCCTGAGGGAGGAAGGTTGAAATAAAATATAAATCTTTCTTCATGGTAATTTCAGTGTACAGTGAAAATAACCATTTTAACAATATTTTCATCTTCTGGTTGGTATTCCACTGTGTGTGCATGGAGGAGCCAGCAGAATCTACACGTTCTAATCTCACTCAAGAAAAAGTGTTGCACATTGTAATTTTGTAACCTGCATCTGAAAGTACCAAATGACTCATTTTGCTTGAGTGTTATAAACTGCAGCTTCTCCTCAGAGACAAGGGCTGCAGTTAGGCTGAGATCTTGGATTGGTGTACCTTCACCTTGCTGTTGTGTCTCACCAGCCCATGCCTTGGACTTGTGGCTCTGCTCAGTCTCCATCCTGAAAAACCTTTACAGAGGTTTTGCTCATTATCCTGTGATAAAGCATGAGCCCTTGTGGGAGGACTGAAGACAATTTGCCAAGCTTGAATGGGAGGACTGGCAGGACTGGCAGGACAAGAGTAACCACAACTGTTTTGCTCCTCTATTCCACCTCTACCTACTGGAAGGGCTTCCTCTCTCATTTTGGAGCAGCTTGGGGCTGCTCAATGTATGCATGAATATGGCCCTAAGAGAAAAGAAAGGGCTGGCTGCACACCTGCCTACTTACTTGGATTATGAGGAAATGGGTGCCATCCTCTTACTCCTTGAAATCTGGGCTATGGTTACCCAGAATGGGAAATATGATGCCAATCTTTTTTCACCCAAATGAAAGAACTGCCAATGGCTTCAAGAGCAGATCCCAACAATCCTCTTCAGCAGCACAGTGTTGGTTCAGAGGGTGTGATTTCCTCAGTGCTCTTGGGCAGTGCTGCTGTTTCACAGCTAGAATAACCTCTCTGTATTAACTAAGTTCTTTGTACAAGTGTTTTTAATTTTTAGAAAATGTGGAAATGTTTTCATTTTTGGCCTGGAATTACTACTTTTGCCATCCTGTATGTCTGTAATGTGTTTAAATTCTTGCCTAGTTGTGCTGGCATAACTTCGAGCTACTGTCACAACTTATTGTTGTGCTGTCATAGCTATTACAAAAGTGCCATCTGTATTTAACAGCTGTGAGCAGTGTGCCTTAGTAATTCTTGTGTAGCAAACTGCTGTTGTTTTGACCAGATGTTCATTTTCTTCAAATACATCAACTAAGTCCAATATCTCATAAAAAAGACTTGAGGACACCATGAGATCAGTAAAACTGATGGCAACATCCTATTTCTCAAGTGTATCTTACAAAATCATTCTTCCGCTTAATTTATGATACTTTGCTATAGCCAGTGTTATCCTACATGTGCAGAATGAGACAGGTGCTTCAACCTCTTCATTTAAAACAACCTAGTCTCTGAAACTTTTCTATCTCCCTGACTCTTCCTCACAAGGGCCCACCAGGCACCCCAGTCTGGTGGCATATTTTCTACAGTGGCAGGAGTGCTGAAACAAACCTGGACAAGTCAGTGGTTTCATTCTCTTAGGCACTTAAAATTCAGAAATTTATACAGGGTCCAGTTTACAGAGGTAGTTAGGTGCCTAGAAATGCAAAAAGGTCTGGGTAGGATTTACTAAATCCTAAACGGATTATATACTTAACTCCTATTGACCTCCTTTCAAATGGTTTTGATTCTTTTGTCTGCAAAACAAGCTGAAAAATCTGAAACAATCTGCTTCTGAAAACTGAATAGTAGCTGATTTTGGTCAAGACAGAACTAACACATGAAAAACCTGTCCATGAAATGCAAACAGCTCTGTATGTGATGTTACAGAAACCAGGAGTTGTAAAAGGACGTGAAAAATGAAGAGAACCTTCATTCTTGTTCTCCCTCCTGCTTTCCCCTCTTTCATCCATATCATTACCAGTTACAAAGAAAAGACATCAGCAGACAAATGCTGAATTTCTTTTCAGAGACCTATTCCTTGTCTGCACTGGGTGGGAAAGCCAGACAAGGTCTTTTTCATTATCCTTCTCAATCACTGGCATGGAACTGGGTCTCAGACAGGCTGGGTCATAAAACAACTGCAATTCAAAAATTTCAACAAACAAGAGAAGGTATGGCACTTGGCACTTATCTCCTCTTGTTTGCATTTATTTATTTTAAATTTGAGGTAACCAAGGCAAGGCAACATAAGTTCAACTTGTGGGATGCCTTCCCACTCCACCCTATTCACAGACAATAGTGTCTACATCAAAAATTCCAGAAAAAGATAATCTAACTATTAAGCAGATGAAAGCATGAATCACAAAAAATGGCAGGGAATGGTGAGACATACTTGCTGTGTTTCTATTCTCGAGACCTTCCTTGAGATAAGGGTGGTGTGTGAGGAGGAAAACAAATCTCCTGGGACAGCTGGAGCCTTTATCCAGTACCTTGCCTTAGCCTTTATCTGCTTACCTCCTGTTGTGCCGAGCTTGTTCTGGGTAGGAGAGAAACAAAGCACACAGGAAAACAGGCATGAAAGAAGGCGTTTTAAAAATGGTCTAGTGCACTCTATTCTTTCAGGCTGAGGGCAGCACATGCTGGTGAGAAATGCAAATCACACTGAGAAAGTGCCAGAAGCCCAAGGTTTGCTCCTGCCTAATTGGCTTGTTAAGCTGTTAATACTGAAAGCATCAAATTCTTGGATATTTCTTGCCTGTATTTTTTTTTTTTTTTGCATTCACAGACATGAAAAGAAACGTGCATGCCTAAGACCTGATACAAAACTGGCTTTGCTGTGTTTCATTTCCTGTGTGATAATGTTTAAATTCACTTTATTCTGTGCCTGTGCAGCACTCAGTGCAGTGGGGTCTTGAGTTGTGCCTGGGGTTTCTGGTAATGAGCATCACCTCCACCACCACACGTGGAACATCTAAAACACTATGATGTGGGTCTGCTTAGCTTTTCTCTTTGGAAAGTAATGTTGTCGTCATTGCCACATCATTTCTGTGTCCTGTCTGTTAGCTGTTATTTTTTAGATTTCGATAGTACTAGCAGTGATCTGTGCATAAGAAGTCTAAGCAACTTACAGTAAAGAGATAATCCATTATCAGTAAGTACCCACACAATGTATTGACATAATGCCTTTACCTCATTCTCTCTTTGCCTGTCACCTAAAATTGTGTATAATCTTGGAATCACAAAACACTTTCCACCTTCAAAAATGCCAGATGAGCATAAAAGTAGGTCTTTATCAGAATTATAACCATCCCTCAACCCCAAATCACTCTTCTCACATTTCCTGTGTATTTGCAGAAATGCCTATTTCTGAATTATGAACCGAAGTTGTATAATTTTTCTTTTTTAGTTTAGTTGTCATTCATGACTTTTTGGCTTCTATAGATCATGTGCTATGGACACCAAGTCTCTAGTTGACCCAGTTCAGAGGATGAAACCAGTTAAGAGCAGTAGGATTTTACGTGAAAGCTAAAATCCATTTGCTCCTATTAAAGTGACTTTCTTTCTCTGTTTTCCAGGGATTTTGATAGGAGTATGCTTATTTCCATACTTGAATCTCTCACTGCCTGAAAACTGCCACGTGAACCACTTATGGTGTCTTGAATCAAGACAACTAAGTGTCCTCTGTGTAGTTCCACAATCTTGATTTTTTTCATGGCTTTTGTGCATTAACAACCACCATTCCCTGTTGTGTTAATGAAAGAAGAATGCCTAATTCTGTAATAAAAATTGGGACATTTAGTGTGTTGTTGTGCACAGGATGTGGTCTCTGAAAATGTTCAAAGAGACAAAAAATGTGAGAAAATATAAAGCTTGAAAATATTTTTGAGGTGTTCCCTTTTTCTTTTTTTTTTTTTGCTTTTATTTCAGCAGTGCTTACATCTTATGGACTTGTCAAATGATTTATCATCTTCTTTCTGAGGCTGTCCCTGATGCTGTTCTTCGGCATCTGATTTTTATGAGTCTTATTCCTGGTTTCTAGGTCACTGAGCCCAGAGGCAGCTCACAATTGGTTGTTGCCTCAGATGCACACAGAGTGGGGGATATTTTCCTCTTTATCTATTAATGTACAGTTAATGCAAACAAGTGATAAAGAAAATCTGTAGCCTTCTTTTTTTGTAAGTATATTTAGTGTGTGAAGGCAGTTAGACAAGAATACAGAACAGGAAATAAGATCAAGCCAAGCCTGAGAGGAATCAATAAGTGATACTGTTTTATAAGTGAAGTATTTGATTGTTTCTTGCAGCAATTTGCTGGAGAGGCAGATTTCTTGTTTTCTCGGTAGGAAGTGAAATTAACAAGTACAGAACAGCAGTAAATTTCTGACATATGTATTTAAGGATTAGCAGTGTATCTTGCAGTCAAATATTGTATTGTTTCAATCCCCAAATTAAGGTTCACGAGCCTAAAGATTTCCAGTTTAATGAATGAGAATTTGACTTCAGCCTAATGTCTTGAGGAGGCTGCTATCTCTAGAGGGACTAAGTAGTCAAAAAGGTCAGTAAGAGCTGAAAACTTTTATTTGAGTTTACTAAGCTCGAGGTGACCCTGCAATGAGTGCTTGCAGCCCAGAAAGTGAACTATGTCCTGGGCTGCATCAAGAGAAGCATGGTCAGCAGGATGAGGGACGTGGTACTCCCCCTCTACTCTGCCCTCATGACCCCCCATCTGGAATACTGTGTGCAGCACTGGGGTTCCTGACACAGGAAGGACACGGACCTGCTAAAAGGAGTCCTGAAGAGGCCATGAAGATGGTCAGAGGGCTGGAGCACCTCTTCTATGAAGACAGACTGGGAGCCTTGGGGCTGTTCAGCCTGGACAAGAGAAGGCTCTGGGGAAATCTTGCAGCACGTTTTGGTACCTACAGGGAGCCTACGAGAAAGATGGAGACCAGGGACTTTTTACAAGGGCATGTGGTGATATGACAAGGGGCGATGTCTCTAAACTTAAACAGGGTAGGTTTATGTGGGATATTAGGAAGAAATTCTTTATTGTGACGTGGGTGAAGCACTGGAACAAGCTGCCCAGGGAAGTTGTGGATGCCCCACCCGTGGCAGTGTTTAAGGTCAGGCTGGGTGGGGCTCTGAGCAACTCCATCGAGCAGGAAGGTGTCCCTGCCCATGGAAACGGGGTTGGAACCAGGTGATCTCTAAGGTCTGTTCCAACCCAATCCATTCTATGATTACCATGTATGTTAATGTTTTCTTTCAGCTTTCGCAAGACATGCAGAAGAATTTTGTGCTCTCACAAACTCTCATTTTACAGGTTCATGAAAGTATAATATACAAGGCACGTTTATGGTCAAAAGGAAAGTAAATTAAAATATGTTCAATTCTAGTAATTTATATTCATACTATAATGGTAGTTGTAGCACAAAGCATATCTGCCAATATTTGTTTCCAAGTAAATGAGAATTTGTAGGGCCTTTTTCTCCACTCATTTAGTATTTGCTGCTTTCAAGCATTTTATGACTGAATTTTATGAGCATGAATGATCATAGAAAGCAAGTTTTATGCTCCTATGATCATAGGGAAAATGTGACTTATGTGACTTGAGGAAAATGAGCTTACTTATTAAATGCAATGTTTCCAAAAACCTAGGGATAAATACGTTTTTCTTTGAACTAGACAGCATTGCTAGACAATGAAGCAGAGATTTCTCCTCTATAGTATCAGGTATCAGGCACAAAATAAACCACCCACGGTAACAAATACAGTGGAGAAAATGGAGATCTGTGGGGAAAAGTTAAGTGAAAAGAGAAATAAAATTTGTCAGACATGATTCACTGTGGACCTTGCTGAGCTGCGATGCTGAGTTTCTAAATGCTTTACCATTCTAGAATTTAAAGAGAATGATGATGCATCATTAAGAGATTTTCCTTAATGCTTATTTGTCTAAGCCAGTTGTTTACACTGCCCTCACTCCTTGGGCATTTGCCCAACAATCCATCTGAAAGTCCAGGATATGCCATTGTCTTAGGTGACTAGTGGCTCGGGCTGTTTTGGTTTGAAAAATATGAAGGGAGAATTTTTCAGGTAACTCAAATGCCTCTTGTGTATATTCATATCTGGAAACTGAGGTTATGCAGCTTCATGTTTAAGGTCATGTTGGAAATATACACAGGATCCCTGCATACAATTCCAGGAACTCTGGTAGTGGCAGCCAGGAGTACATCTGTCCTTCTGAGTACCCAAGTAATGAATTTTAACTAATGTAAGAAAATGCAAAACCAATTTCCAAGTCTTATGGCACTGTTCATGACTACAGTGAGCCTATTTAGCTGCAGACAGGTCATTATTCTCCATATTTACAGAACTGTACACAAAATACCCGCTTTCACCCTCACAGATAAACCCCAGCTCTGTTAAAAGTCAGCTACTGACTAGTCTTTCTCCAAATCCCTTTAATTAACCAAGCTATGCTGATTGTTGTCTCCCTGCTGCTACAAAATGTAACCAACCTTAGTGCCTGACAGGATACAAAACCTCAAAGACATTGGATGTTTCCTGAGACGAAGGCTGGCTGACTGTCGATGAGAACTGCTCCAGATTATTTATTCCCAGAGGAAAGCTGGGCTGACTTGTCATGGAAGTCAGGAATGACTACAGAGCTATATTATTTGGGGCTTTAGGGCTTCCTCACAACTAAACAGATCCAAATGACCAGCTCCTGCCATGGCCATTGTCACATCACAAACGTGGCTCCAGGTTTCTTCAAGGCGTAGGCAAGAGCCCGTGGGGAGGAGGCAGGGAGACTGCCTCTGCTGAGGCTGAGGGGTTTTCTGCATGTTTCATACTGCTTTGTGTCTTGTGGAGGAGAATCAGCCAGGGACAGACCCAGCCTGCTCCCTGGGGCTCATGCACTGGCAGGAATAAGTAGCCACTGTTTCACTGCTCCCAGTAGCCTGTTCCATGCCTAAACTTGTCCCAGCCCTTAGAGGAGCATTTCCTCAGCTTGCAGGACTAAATCAACTCACTTCCAGCTTTGGTTTTAGCAAAATCACACCCTCACTGGGGAATCTACACTTGGGATCCAGTTGCAGTGATAATCTACTAAGCAGCATTTCTCTCAACATGCATGATCCTCCAGGCAGTCATAGCGGTACTTATGAATGACAATTACGTAAATGGAAAGAAACAAAAAAGTATATTCTGGTAAAAATCAAAACATGCTGTGCAGAAACTTTTGATCCTAGTTTGCATACTAGGCTAAACATTTTGACAGCACATGACTTTATATGGCAAAAAAGCAGAAGTCCACATCTTCAAGTCTCCATCAGTTCTTGTTTCCCAGACTTTCCATTCTGTCTGGATTGGACTGGGGAACAACGGCATCATGCGTAAAGAAAGCTGTCCAGGGTTTTGTTCTCAGTTGGCAGCTCCACACATTTGTTCACTGCTCATGAAGGTGTGGGATGTACCCTCTTCAGTGCAGCAAGGCACAGGCCAAAGCTTTTATCCCCTCAGCAAAATGATCCTAAGAATATATGTTCAGCTCACTGAGCTTGGCTTCTTTTTTTTTTTTTTTTTTAAGGTGGCTAGGCTGTGGAGACAGACAGAATATATATTTACTCATGGAAGCATTTCAAATCTTAGCACACACATTTGTGACTTTGATTTACTAGCATATATCATGACAGTTATGGGTATGTTTTAAATAGAGATAAAGTCTGTCTCTGAAAGATATGTTTTGTCAATTGTGGCTGCAAAGTGTATGTAATTTTAGAGTGCTTTCTTTTTTTATAGATTGATATTGCAGCGATATCAGTGCTAACAAATTAGGTAGATGCCGAATTCTCTGAAATATTAGCTAAAAACAAATATACAGTATTTGTCATGTGGTACCTGTAAAAATCTTCAAATGTTATTTTAATTTTATATTTCATTCATATGCAGGCACAATGATTAGCTGAAATATGTCAGAGCAAATGCAATCAAAGTAAAGTACACAGACAGAAAGAAGGTGGCTAAAGAGGTTTGGCATTTTGGAAAAAGATTTAAATTTTGTTATCTGCACATCAATATTATGTGCAGCTGTGGCTTGTAAAGAACATGTGCTTGTTTATTTAATTAACAATGCTCATAACACAGTATCTTAAATATAAACAGGTGGGTCATTTTGCAACATCTCTGCTAACAGTGAGTGCATAAGCAAACCCCAGATGTTTTCATTTTGTACAACTTGATACTCAGTGGGCACAGAAGAGCAAACTACAGTCCATCCCTGACCACACTGCAGATGTGTGCAGCTGTGATCATAGAAAAAAATGTTCCTGTAATTCAGCATGTGTCAATCTCATGTACTACCTCAGCTCATTTAAACTTGTTTAAGTGCAAATAGTGCTCCAGACTTGTCAGGATATGGTTTCTCCCATACTAGGTTTCGGTTGTGAGCTGAAGACAATCAGAAGTACATTGTCTATTTCTGGTCCCATCTATTGGTAGAAACTCATTGCAAGTGGACTTTTCTCCTGTTTCAGAGGGACTATGCTTGAATAATCCATGGAAATTTTACTACTTTTTCTTAATTTTTCTTTGTCCTACCACGCCTAGGGTATAGTACAAACTAGAGTGTCTCTTTTCTGCTGAAAATACAGTTGGAACAATATGGTCTTTTTAGAGGAACAGCAGGAACCTCCATGTTTTGGCCAGCACTTGGTCTTGCAGTTTTTTTATTATTTGAGTGCACAGTGAAAACAAATATGATGAGGAGACATATGGGGAAGAATGAATGTGTATATTCTCTGACTGAGAGGGCCATGTGTTTGCATAGGACCTTGCTTCTTCTGCCCTGGCAGAGAACATGCAGGATGTACTGGAATGATAGAGCACCAGGAAACAGTGCTTGAAGATGGGAAACAAATGGGAGCTGAAGTTCATAAAGTCAGGGAATACCAGGATGGAAGGGAACAACAGGGATCATCTGGTCCCAACGTCCTTGGCAAAAGTCTTGTCTAGACAATGTCTAGATGACATGGGAACTTTCTCTTCACCTTTTGAGCAGTTAATTTCTGTCACTTGCTATGAAGACACCTGGGCCATGAGCAGTACATGGTACAGAATGAAGCAGAGGTCATGAGAAGACCTGTTTTCTGCACTGGTTTAAGGGCTTGGAGTCTAATAGCAGACATTTCTTAGGAGTTTCATCTAGCAGTGATGGAAGGAGTCACTGTTTCCCTCAACGATTTTATTGGGTTATGTAGGCAAAACCAAGACATCTTCTGGAAAGTTACATAGAATGATACTGTAGTCATCCTACAAACCTGGACCTGCCAGGCATTCTAAGGAGTGGGAAAAAAAAGAGGTTATTTCAGGTGCACTTTTAGCTCTGTAGGTTTCTGAACAGATTTAGGGGTAGATTAATGTGAATTCTGCCAATTCCGGAAGGTGAACATATTCAAGTTTCCTGTGTCCCACCAGACCCCTTGCCCACAGACCTCCAACAGGCAAGGGCTGGGATGAGTGGAATTTGGTGGGATATCCTGCCAGGGATCATACTGCATCATCTTGGGAAAAAACATGTGGCTCCAGGGGTCTGGAAGAGAGAGAGGGATGGCACCATTCTATAGTCCTTGTTCATTTCCTCAGAGGGAAGTATCTTGGGATACAAAGAGGCTGGCATTTATATTTGACTTGGGATATGGCTATAATGGAAGAGAAAAAGAAAACATAACTGTTTTGAGTTGAGGTATACTAAAGGATCAGTTTCAGAATCCTACCCAGAAATACATGATCTTGAGCTCATTTTAGCCCAAGGACAGACAGAAATCGGGCAGAAATATGTTCAAGCTGAGAAAGAGCAATGGCAAAGAAATCAAGCTTCCTGCTTAAAACTCATGAGAACAGTATCTCTAACCCAGATGTGCAGAGACACCTTTTGGTCTGATCAGTGGTGCTTCTTTTTCCTCTCTTGCTTCAAGTCTCACCCTGGATCTGAAAGATGAATGACTCATGCTCAAACGAAGGGAGTAAAAACATGAAGATCACACAGTAAAAATATGAAGAAGGCTCTGAACCTTGCAAATGAGTTAATGGTTCTGTAGCTCCATGTACTTACTTGAGTGTTGGCTAGTACACAGCATAACACTGATACAGAATAACCCATAAATCTCATTGCTGAAGCTTAGATGGGATTCAAATTTTCTGAATGAAATAGCAGCTTTTTTCCTTTTTTTTTTTTTTTTCTTTTGGGTAGTAGCACAGCAACCAAACTTCCAAAAACCATCTTCTCAACAGGCCTCAGTTTCAAGTGGTTGGTGAGCTCTGTACTGAAACAGAGACATAAGTTCAAGCTGGTCCACAGACATCTCCACTCATTGCCAGAGTGCACAGCATTTCCTAAACTCCATCAGTGTAATTTCTGACTCTGTAAAGCTTGAGAGGGTTTTTCTGTGAACCTTTGCCCTCCGTTTGTAAGAAAGGTACAAATTTAAAAGGCTACCCAGCAGGGAAAATTGCATTACTATTTCAATGTGATAAGAATAGGAGAGAGAAGGGGTGAAATGTGAGTCAAGGTTTATCGTTTGCCTCTGCCAGCCTCAAGGGGCATGGGATTTGGACAAAATCAATCTTTGCAAAGACAGAAATATTTGTTGGGTGAGAGCCAAATACATAGTGAAAAAATTGTCATGTTAACCTATCATCTGATGAAATGTAACAAACTGTGTTTTATTGGCGGCATTAAATATTGTTCAAATGCATGGGAAATACACACCCTCTTCTGTAATGAGCTTTGGTAGTTCAGGATGGAAAAGAAAAATATACAGGTGAGCAGAAAGGTCTGTACAGTTGTGTGACCTCTGCACTCATAGCTGTGAGGAGATAAACAGCACTTGCAGAATATGGGGACTGTCACCCCACTGCTCACCACAGCAATTATAAATGAAGAGCTGGGGATGGCTGTGGCTTGGCAATACGAGATTCTTTTGCTTTTGTTAGAAAGAGTATTATCAAGTCTTTAAATCTGCACAAAGGAAGAGTTCATTTCTTGGAATATCCAAGATAGTTTCAGAAAATTTGCTTCCTTTTTCTGAAGACACAGAAACTTTAAAATACTTTTTCCATCACACAAAAAAAAAAAAAAAAAAAAGGAAAAGGCGAAAACCAGATATGTGTGCCTCCTTCATTTTATCTCTTGTTTTCAGCATTTTTCCCACAGAAAATGTGTGAGATGTATTTTTTCTACTGTCTTGCAATGGTTTTAAAATAGTTCATTTTTAATACCAGAATTTTTCTTTGGCTTTGATGAAAAAAGTCTGCTGAGAAAGCAATTCCTGTTTTAGACTGGAAGGGCTGAAAAAGGTTTTATAGAAAAAGAAATGTTATTGTAGCTATAAGCAAAATATTCACACAGTCACGTCAGAAAGCAAAAAGAATTGTACGGAAGCAGATTACATGTTTGATGCCAGTTGCACAGTGGAAAGAAAATGGTAGCTGATGGGAAAATGAGTAGGCAGAGAAAGAGCTTTCTTTGTGAGGTATCGAAAGTAAACTGTTGTGGTGAACTTGATACTTTTTAAGGACTGGAAAGACAGAAGATGTTTTCAGCATAATGACTGATATGTCATGGAAGATCTAAAGAAAATAGTTCCACCTGAATAGGAGGAAGAACTTCTTTACTGTATGAAAGGCCTGCGGAACAGGTTGCCCAGAGAGGTTATGGATTCTCCCTCCCTGGAGATATTTAAGAACTTCCTGGACAAAAACTTGTGCCCCGTGCTCTGGGATGACCCTGCTTCAACAGGGAGGTGGGAACAGATGACCATCCGTGGTCCCTTCCAACTTGACCCATTCTGTGAAGCAAATACAAAGGACATTAATTATCAGGGTAGATGTCAGAGGGAATTGAAGACATTTCCATAACCCAAGGTGGGTCACTCTCCTTATAGAAAATACTCGTCTTTTCAGATAGAGAGAACTTGTGACAACTTGCACTGGGATGGACTGATAAAAGGAAAATGGGACTATAGCAGACAGAGGCATTGGTTAACCTCCAAACCACCATGCTCTACCAACCTTTGGCTTCAAATCTAGTTAGTTATTGATCTTTTAGATCAATCTTATTTTTTCTGCTGATTCACAGATTTTATCTTTTCAATTCACTTTTGCAAGTGAGAAAATGAACCCTGGAAGCACATCAGGGAAGGCACGTTTGCATTCAAGACACATTTAAGGCTGATATGGGAAACTGAGATAGAGAACCCTCTTTTCCCTGGCAGTATCTGAGGAACAGCACATAGCAATGATAATCTCAGTAAGAAACAGTTAATTTGCAGTAACACAGCTTTTTACACTGCATTGGCAGTATGCTGAGACAGATGGCTTCTAAAGACGTTGCTTCTGACACTGCCTGATTTTCAGGTACATTACCTGTTAGGAGACACTCCAAATGAGATCCTTAGCAAAATGCTCTCTGTCAGTGCAAGAGTAATGAATCCAGCTGCCTTTTATGTTCCATGTGCCTCTCCCAAGTTTTCACAGTCTACCCTGACCTCAGTCAGGCCTCTGCTTTCTTCATTTTTCACCAAAAATGCTCGACCTTCCCATGTAATAGCCTAAGTTTGCCTATTGCATTATGTTCTGGCCCCAGAAAATAACCATGTCAGATTAAGTAACTACACTAGTCCTTTTATGACAAAGTGGGCATGGGATGGATAGCTGTTGACCAGAGTTATGTGTTTTCCCTCCTGGATTTTGAAAATTGAGAATATCTTGTATGTAAATGCATGTGGAGTCAACACTCATTGCTGTTTGTGCAATGTGTGGTGGATATTTAGATACCTGAAGGCAAGTAACCTTATGAATAAACTGTGCTGACTGTCTACATGCCAGTCCCCCTGGACCTGCTCTGCTGTGATCTCATTAAAGTATCATTTAGCTTTCATTAAGGCAGAAAACAAAGACAGGAGTGGCTGTCAGTCTAAGTCTGTTTTACAATTCCAGGACCAAATCCTTTTCACCTCACTGGAACAAGTTATTCCACTGAAACCAGTGAAGTTTTTCTGTTAAGATTTGCTCTTGATCAAAGCAGAATGACCTGATACTGCTACTATTTAAACTTCTCTCTACTGAACTTCAGCAAAGTCCAACAGATGTGAAGCTGTCTTCTTGCTGAAAGTACACCCTCCTCAGTGCAGAGCTGCTCAAGCCTCAGATGGGTGAGCCTGGAATGATGGCTGATCCTATTGATTTAGTTTGCTTTAAAAGGAACAAGGGATGATTTCTGAAATCAGACTTGGTGATCACTTGCTCTCCTGTCTGTCCCCACAGGAATGCACTCTGGTACACAACCTGACACCCAAGTCTTGCTGGCAGCCAGCTGAGGTGTTGAGTGGAAATCATAAGTAACGGGAAGTTATTTTACACTGAGGCTTAATATTGCAGAGGAAAACAAATATATTAAGTAGGCTTCTAGTGAAAAACGAGATCTGACAGTTGCAAAGTGTTGCAAGAAGTGGCAAGTAAAGCATTAAGCTTTATCTGATCTAGAACTGTTCTTCCCTTTTGCTTGTTTGATCTGACAATTAAAGGAGTTAATTATATCAAAGAACACTTTTAACACAGGAAAATTCTAGTGACATCAGACACATAGTTGAAAAACTTCCAGGCCATTTGGGTAACAAATTGGATACTACATTGCAAAGAGTCTAATTTATAGGGCGTTTGGATAAAATGAAACTCAATGCATTGTGCATTGCACATTCACAGGCATTTGTGATTTGGACTGGGGAATTGCAATTTTCCCCCAAGAAGGAGGAAATTCCTGGTAAGTATGGGGCATTAACTTGCTTTGATTAAGTCCCTGCTCTTTGTACACACTGCCCATCACTACTGCCTATAAGATAGTGAGGTGCATAGTGAAGTGTGTTATGCAACTCATCTATTCAAACTAGCTTTTCTAAATGATTTCTTGTGTGGTAACCAAGCCCTGATGAGGTTTGACAACCTTATGGCTGTTCAGGAACAAGGAAAGGTTTCCTATTTTGGACTGCTTTCAAGCTGAAAATTCATCCTGTGAGTGCATCTCTCCTGGTGTCTTCAGCATTCAAGCAAGACTTTAAAGACACCACTGACCCACAAACCATCTCTAGGTAAAAAGCAGAAAAATAATGCAGTGACAGACATGAGAAGGGAGTCAAAGATAAAAGCATGTACTGAAGTATTGGAAATGAGAGAAATGTCACAGATGAAATTCTAATTCTGTTGAAGTTAATGAAAGCATTGGCACTGATTTAATTAGGTCAGAATTTCATCAGTTTCCGCATCTCTTACCAAAGAATCTTGTTCCTGACTGGTAATTTCTTAAAGCATTAGTATAAAAATGGATATTGATGGGGCCAGAGTACAGATATTTTTTTTAAGAATGTGCCTCAACTTTCAAGGGTAACACAGAAAAAATGTAAGATATTAGTTGATAAATGGAAAAAATGTGTAACTCAAACTTTCAAAAATGTATGTCTCTTTGGCTTGAAATTGGTGATTAATTTTGAAAAACAAAGCTAGTTGAAAGGATTGATTCTGAAATTTTTTCAAAGAAAACACTTTTAACCAATAGTCCCATACTGAAATTTTCCTCCTATTTTTTGTTTTTAAATGTGAAATAATGTGAGAACAAAATGGTATGTTTAACTTTACCAGCAACAAAATATATGCGTGTATATACATATATGTATATATATATAAACACAAACCCAAAATCTTCAAAGATACATACTTTGTTTTATTACTGCTATAATCACACCTTTATAGGCTTGAGGTGTGGGGCTTAGAGCATTGCAAGAGTTGCTCACTTCATAACATCATTTCTGGATGGTTGGAGGTAAGAGAATAAAGACCCTGGCTCTGTCCTAGCTTTTCCTCTCACCTTAAAAGTTGTGCTGGGTACGATGGATTTACCTGCCCTATGAGCAGTGTTTCAAGTACTAAACATTTAAAGGGTTTGTACTTCGTTGTAAAAACCCCTTCTGATAGAGACATGGGGATTTTTGATAGGGTGAGCATGTTGTCACTGCTCTCATGGCAAGAGACATTCTCTTTCAGATCTTTTGACTCGTTTACATGCTCTTTCCTACAGCAGTATCTGACATTAGTTGTAAGGCTCCTCATGGACAAAAAGAGCAGCTCACTGTGTCCACAGGTTAATTCACTGGCATAAGCCCTAGTGCAGCTGACTGCACCTTTGGGAAAGCAATAGAAATTTGGACATGGAAAGAAACTTTTTACTGATTTTGTAAGCACAAGGCTTCTCTGGGACACTGTAAATTTCTTCAGAAAGGTTTAGCAATTATATGTAATACCTTAGAGTGTGACTTCTTGACCACCCACTCCTATTTGCATGTTGATGCAGTTCAACTTTGTAAATTAAATTTGTTCAGAAGAGATGACTCTGCCTTTGAGCTGTAGAGCATGCACATATGGTAATAATAAAAGCTGCAGGAATATTTATTCACTGGTGATGCAAATAGGAAATGAACTTTGCCTCTCTTACTCTTCCCTCCACTCTTCTGCCAAACAGGAAATACTGGTGGGTGGACAGAGCTGAAAGTTGTCAGTAGTTTGAATAACTGAAATTTGGAGAGCTTGTGAAAAATTCTTCAGGATTGGGTTTGCTTCTTTTTCTTCTCTGATCCCTGGGAGGACAAATTTCTCAGTAGTATTTTCATGCAACTTCTCAAAGAAATCCTTCCAAATGGGGTTTGCTAGAAGGGCACTATTCTTTTCAGGCCTGAAAAGCCAACATCTGCCTGGACAGTGTGGCTGTGTCCCATGGAGCCAGATGTCTGAAGTCCATTTTGAGATGTACCAGCAATTTGTGAAAACTCATGCTGTTGCCATGCATGTTAAATCCCTCTGCCCAGACTGCTTATGAGCTGAGTGTTGGTTTCCAGGGTTGTCAATCAAGCAGTTTTCACCAGAACTAAATTGACTTGAAAGAATCAAAAGAAAAATACCCCTAATTTTTCAAAAGAGATTATTTGCAGTGTGAAAGCTAATAATTTCGAATTCAGACATTAATCCAAACCTATAACCTTTAGCAAGAGCACAATTTACTTGTTCTTTATCGCCTAAGTAAATGCACATCTCATTTTCTTTTCAGTTCAAACACAGATGAAGTTCAGATGTTTACTTGGAGCCAGGCATTTCAAATTTAACCATGAAAAGCAGAAATATAATCTCCTAATTCAGAGAAGCTGTCCTTTTTTTCTGTTTAGTACTTGGAAAAACACTCTGTAGCAAGCTGTTTTTAAAGTCTGGGTATTAGTTTTACAGGCTTCATCCCTCCCTTTAAGGACTGTTTGATTGCTCAAACATTTATGAAGTTCAGTGAATAGCTGATGAAAATTGATCATGCTTTGAATGGATGCTGTGTAATGGGTGAGTTTCACAATAATGTGGTGTGATTCAATAATAGGCAGGTAATTTCTCCTTTAGCTTCCTTGCACCTGGGTGAAAGCCATACACATACAAGTCCTCAAAAGCCTACCTTAGGTGTGGAGCAGGCTAAACCTGTCTCACAGAGCACAATGGGCATGCCATGAAAACATAGTATGGGAAATCTCATGAAGGATGTGTCGGCATAGGCATCACAATTTGGACCAGTCTGCAGTTTGGGGCAGGTGTAGGGACGTGAATGTATCAATATAGGCAAATCAGCTGCTGACTGCTGAGACAGAGGTAGAGGCTGTCCTTCCCAAAGGAAAAACAAACAAACAAAAGTAAAACAAATCAAAAAACCCCAAAAGAGAGTAGACAGTGTTTATCTGTGCTGACCTCGAGCGCCCTGCTGCACAGAGCCCCTGGGAGGAAGGCGCAGCTAGCCCTTTGGAGGACCACATCCTGAGCAGCGGCAGCTGCTGACACAGTGGTGGCTGATGCAGAGTCAAATTCCTGACTGACACATGCCTGTCAGGATGATAAACCCAAGAGGGAGGTTAAATGTCTCCCCCACTACCAGCTTTTCAGAAGATAAAAATACGCCCAGAGGGACTATGACTAGGTTTAGAAATTCTTGGAAGCAAACGCTGAGGCAGATAAGGGGCTTAAAGGCAGAGATTTGCTATCTGTGGGTTAATCTGGCAGGTGTGATAGGGCACATCCGCTGCTGCTCAGTGCTATTGTCACTGTACACCCGAGATAAGGCCGTGTGACACATGAACAGCTCTGCTTACAGTCCCACTGCCTTTCATGTAGCCTCTGAAACCAGAAAAACCTCGGTCTCCTTTCTGACACTTCTGCCTTCTGGTCTACATTCTCCACTCTCTCCTCATCGTGCGGGAAGGCCCCTTCCTCTAGATTTGTTGCTGCTGGCAAATGCTGTGGGAAAAGTCCAAAGCAGTGCTTTTCCCAAGAAACGCCATTAACCCTTTGTGCCCTCCCCCAGTGCTTCCTTTTAATACTACTCCATTCTGGATGTTTAAAATATTGTATAAACATGAATATTGTTTATTTTTCTGGATGAAGCTGTAATTTTCTCTAGTCAAGGGTGTGCAAGTGCTAAAAAAGGGAAATGTTAAACCAGGTTGTATTTTTTATTCTTGCTCTATAGAAACTGCTGGATTTAAGAGTAAAAATTTTTGATTTCTTTCCTGTTTCTTGAAATATTTTCTTAATGAATTATATACTGTGTGGGAAATCCTGTAGAAGAGAAAAAACACATCAATTCACTGCGCATCCTGAAAAGTGAAAAGCAAGCATAAGCATATCCTGTACCAGATTTCCTCAGGGAAAATCAAATTCAGGAGAGGAAGTTAGAAATAAAAATATGAACAGATTTACTAAACATCTTTAAAACGTCTTATCTCTTTGACAGAAAAACAACAAAAACAATTTTGCGTTAATAGAGGCAGATATGAGCTGGAAATACGAGCTGAAAGTCTGAGAAGCAGCTTTTGAGCCTTCTCCCCAAAGGCTGATGGCTTTCCTAGCCATGCTATCAGAGTTGGATCAGTCTCAATTGTCATATGCAGAAACTACAAGTCACACAAAGTCCTACAAAGAACTGAGCAAGTTATAATCTAATACAGATTAAAGATCTAAGAAGGAAAATGTTAAAAGAAGCAATATTACTTATCTTAAAATATTATGTTTGACTTTGCTATCCAAAATATGGAAAGTGTCCATTTAGGTCAGTGAGTTTTTCAGTGATCTTTGTTGAGGTAAGAACAAACCCTCAATAAATAAATAAAACAGACAACTTTTATGTAAAGGTGATCTAACAATGTTTTAAAGAAAAGGACTTCCAAGCATTAGGTGTTCTCCAAGTTCACTACTTTTCAGGGCTAAAAAAAAAATTCAGAGATGGGAGGAATTTGTAAAGGTTTTTTCTTCCATCACCTGTCCTAGAGCAGAACCAGGTGTTATTATTCCCACAGCTATCTGCCTAGCTCATTTTACCATCTTTCTTCATGGAGTCCCCCAGCCGCTTCAGGCATCAGTGTTTCATTTTCCTTGCAACATGCAAGGTTTTCCTATAGTGTCTCTGGGCTCCTTCTTACTCTTAGGCAATGGGGCTACCTCTTGTCCTGCCTACCTCCTGTCCTGCCAAATAGGCACAGGAATACTTCTTTGCTCTGTCACCTACTTGAAGACCTTTTGTCCAGCTAACCTTCTGGGTTGTGCTTAGCAGTGTTACTAAGCCCAGTTTCCCTAGTCTTTCCTCCCAGGTTGTTTGCTTCTGCAGTCCCTACTCATTCTTAGTGAGTTCTTAATCTTCTCCAGTGGGTTCATATTCTCATCTTGTTTTTTCTCCATCACAAATATCGTCAGTAGGTGGATAGACCATTTCAAATGATTTTCAGGCAACATCTGCCTTTATACAATATGGGTATGGGCTTCTTTTTTCTGCACTAGCAAGTGCTTTTAGACTTATGCTCAGATTCTGACTAACAGTGACACAAATCCTTTTCTTAGAACAGCACACATTCTAATAGTGTGCTTCTATGCACTGAGAGCAGTCTAATCTCCCATCAAAATGAAGGAACAGCACAACTGTAAAAGTTTGAGGAAAAACGATCAAAAGTAGCTTCTCTGTGAAAATCAACTAATCCTATTAGGAAACTTCAGATAGGATAAGAGTATCTAAGAATGGCATATGGTTGAGATCTGTCATAGCACAAGTATCATAGAAAAGGGGAACACAGACTTATTTTTCTCTTTTCCAGTGTAAGAACTAGTGAAAATCCAATTAAATAGTGAGAATCAGATTCAAAATAACTGGATGTTGTTTATCATGTACTGTGAAGTAAAGTTCCTAGTATTTCTTGCCACAGTATGTTTTGGGTGGCAGAAAAAAAATGCTGGTTCAGAAAGGCAACCAAACAATTCACAAAGAAAAGTATAAAGAGATCCGAGATCCCCTCATGCCTTCTTTTTAGACACTCCCTGACCCATAATCTGTTTTCTGTTGTGTTTTTTTTTTTGTTTATTTGTTTGTTTGTTTCTTTTTTTTGATTGTTGTTTGTTTTTAACCATTTTTCTTGGGGATCTATCTTTGTCAACTTATATAGATGAAATGAGTCAATGGCTTACTATATTTTTATGTCTTCAGCTCCTAGAAGTACTGTCAGAATGTAGCTTTTCAGGTATATTTCCCTAGTCTGATTAGGGAAATATTGTAACAAATAATCAAAATCATATCTGATGTCAAGATACATCATTATCTATTGTTTCTCCTTTATTTGCCAGACCTGCTGCCCCGTCAGAGAAAATACTGATATTGGCTTGACAGAATTTGCTCCTGAAAATTCCATATGGATTATTATTCATCACTTTGATTCCATTTATATGCTTGTGATCATTTATTCAGTTAGCTGTTCCAGTATTTTTCTTGAAAATGAAATGAAGTAGATATGTCTGCGGTTCCCTGATGCCTTTTTTTTTCTTCTCTTCCTTGAAAGTAGATGCCACATCTGCCCTCTTCAGACATTTCACCTTTTCCCATATCTTTTAAAATGTAACTGCTAATGACTTGGTGATTCAATGAAGCTGCTCTTTAAAATTATTTATGATGACAATGTGTCAAGACTTGTCAATTTGAAAAAAATCCTTCTGATTGTAGGTATTACTTGCATACTTTCTTTGAGCAATATCTCAATATTTTTCATCTCAGTTGTCTCATGGATCAATCTTTTCATTGCCTCTTTTCTGTACACATATTTATAAATTCGGCCATTAGTGGAACATTATCTATGTCCTTACCTACTACTCTTGCCACACTATATTGCACTTTTAAGCCTGTCCTTACCAATCTGATTCTATTTCCCCTCTCTGTATACTTTGCTGTGATATTTAAGATACATGGATCCCTCACTTAGCAAAGTTAATTCCTTGTGATGCTTCATATCTTTCTTTCACAGTGGTATAATTTATGTTGGTGCCCTTTTCCAGGAACCCCCTGCTTTTCAACCCATTTTCTTCATTACCTATTCTTTCATGAGGCCTCACAAGACAGATTTATGATTTTTTTGTTGACTTTGGAGTTTGTATCATCATTCCACTGAACCACAAGTGCTTCTGCATGGTCAGTTGCTACAGTGGTTGGTCCTTTCTATTAATGGGAGCTGTGTCAGAATGCTGGCAGAAAACCTTCATTTTTTTCTGAGTTACAATCATAATACCAATTTGTAATTCAAGGAAATATGAGTGCTCTCTCTGAGTCAGACCTAACTAACTATGCACAGAGCTGGAAGGGGTAACTGCAGTAGAGCTGGGTAGCTCTCACCCCTGAGAATCATTCATGAGAGAAAAACTTAAAGCTGGATGAAACAGATTCTCTTTTACTTTTTCCACTTCTCTCTGTTTTTACTGTTCCTTCTTTGCTCCAGTGTGTATTCCCTCACAGCTTTTTTGCTGGGGTTGTACTTTTACACCTATAATATATTCACTGTCTCAGTTACATCAGCATGTGCCAGGGCAACATAATCAGAGAAGTCCATGACAACAGCTACAGGATCTTGGATAGTCTTTTTAATTTCATTAAATATTTTTATTTCAGTCTGTTGGAATTGTTTAAAACTATGTTATGTTTCTTCAAAGCTGTCTACTTCAGAGGGTGCATCAGCCATTTCAGATCACCGGGCATTCCGTAGCCAGAGGTTTCACAGCAAAATGTTTTCTCAGCTGGGTGGGAAATTAATGAAACTGCAGAAAGCAGTGGTGGGAATAAACAGCCTCAATGATACACTTATAGTCTGATTTCACATGGGAGAATGGCACAAAATTCTGAAATATGAATCCCCATCTTGCTGCTGATTTACCTTAATAAAATCCAGTTCCAGCAGAGCAAATGTAAGTTGATGAATGTGGAATACACACAGTGTTACAATATGGAGTGTATTCACAAGTTATTACAGCTCATCCTGCTTCCAATCATATGTTTGTACTACTTCAGGATAATAAATTAATGTTCAATCTGTGTTTGTAATGATGCTTACGAATGTCAAAAAGTTGTTGCTTCTACTGCAAGGATTTTATGAAATTGAGTTGCATCAGGCATGAATAATGACAAAGTGATTTGAAGTAACCATGGTTGGTTCTGAAAAGGTATTGAAAAAGGAAAAAATATCCTCATTACTTGAGGTGGCTTCTGATCTGTGTCAGTGTGTATGATGCTGAATTCCCAACCCCAAGAGATCATCAGAATTAATATCACTTATCAGCACATTTACAGAAAACTGAGAGCTGAAGGCTGGTATTCTCTAAAAAAAAAAAAAAAAAAAAAAAAAAAAAAAAAAAAAGGTAAATGTTGCAAAGAAACTTTAGTGATGAATTAGCACAAATTTCTTCTATAACTGATTCTGTGCTCTCTTTCTATAGGAGATGCCTCAGGACTGCAGTCTGGGAAGGGGCAAGAGAGGCAAAAGAAGCAGGATGTTCTACCAAGGAACACCTTGCAATTCTGGCTTTTTTGCCTCTGTGTGTCCTGTTTCCTGCAGCAGCATGACCTCCAATAGCAGCCCGGAAATGGGGCCAAGGTGAGAAAGCTGAACAGACATAAAACCATAAAGCCTGTTTTTGGGGTAGTGAGAGAGTGTGGTCTGGCCTCTGTTCTGGACTTGACTAACCTTTTTATACTGATTTTAAATATACCTTGAAAGCAGCCCATACAGAGAGGGAAACAACTTTTTTTCCAACTTTGAAGAGAGAAAATATGCAAGTATTAATGGACTTGTAGACTTGACTCAGCTTTTACCATTCAAAATCTCCCACAGTGAAGCTGACTTCATTTGTGTCCATAAGACCTCAGAGATTAGCCTTGCAGTGTGTCTTAATTACATTTTTAGGAGTAGAAATGAACATTTTCACTTCCTCTGACTCCCAGAAAACAAAAAATATTGCAAAACTAATCACAGAATCACAGAAACATTTAAGTCGGAAAGGACCTTTAAGCTCACTGAGTCCAACAGCAAATTTATTTCCACTATTTTTTCGAAGTTTTACTTCTAATGTTTCAGTTCAATGTTGGAAGCAGAAGCCTTGGCTATGAAATACAGATAATCTATGAGAAAGCTGTGATGTTTCATAGGAAATAAGTCCATACCTTAGCCTTTCTTGCAACAGAAAAGGTCTGTCTGGTATATATGATCCACCACTTTTGTCAGGGCTATGGCAATTATGAGTAATGCTCTTTTTATAGTTATGACCTCTCAGTAGCTGGCAGGTATTGAAATTTTGTTAGGGAGAATTACCTGATTTTACAAGTACTTTTAGTTATTGACCAAAGCCATACATTGAACAGAAGTCTGAGAAAATACGTGCATCTGAGAAAAAGATGAGGGGCCATGACTTCTGATGGCCACAAAGACTTAAAAAAACGGGTTTACCAAAATGTTTTTTCCTGTAGATCAACACATTCTCCCCATCCTTTTCTGATGACACCCTGAAGAAAAGGCACATGAAAATAGCACCCTTTTTGATCTCAAATCTCTATTCCTAGCTTGCTTCACCTGAGGGTCTCTCTGTGACCAAGTCCATACTCGATTTTCAGTTATCATTGACCAATACAATGTTCTATCTGGTACTGAATCCTGGGTACCATCGTTTTCTGTTTCCACCTTCTTCTGCTAATTGTGGTAATATTTACAGAGCTACTTCTGTCCTGACATTTTTTACTAATCTGAATTCCAACTGTATGCTTGTCACTGTATAGAGTCAATTGTGTTCCATTCATTTATGTTCATAGAGGTCTTGTGTAAGCTACTAATATCTCCTATTTTTGTAAGTAAGATTATGACAGTCTCTGGAAGTAATGAGACTTTGGACATGATAGATCCATTCAGCTTTCCCAGTTTGGCTTCCTGGCCTTTTGGCCTCTCAGCACATATTTTTGTTCTTTTCATTAAATGCTTTCCTTGGGGTTAGACTCAGAATGTCATTTTGTTGTCTCCTTCCTCTTTGTGTCAGTACAAATCCCTTTCATTATTTCTTCCTTTGGCACCAGTTAAAGCTGTTCTTGGGCTGGAAAGTCAGTTCCTGTGCATGCTGCAATATTTTCCAAAGCCCTTGCCATCTCCCTCCTTCCACCTCCTGTCCTTGGGACACCAGTTCCTGAGCAAGGCTCCTGGGAGCGCTGTCTGCTGATTCACGGACAGCTGGCAGCAAACTTCAGTCAGGCTTGCTTCATCTTTTCCAGCTCCAAATTACCTTAGAAGAATTTAGGCTCCATTACCTTGTTCCTAATATTACTTTCCTTCACACTCATTGGTGCCATTGCCAAAAGGATGCTGTGTGATCCTGTTTGGAAAAGACAGTAACCAGCACTTTTCCATTTGGAAGTGAAAAGGGAGGAAGGTGGGAGGAACAGAGTGGACGGGGAAGGAGCAGGGAGGAGATGGAGGAGAGGTGGGCCATTTCCTGAAAGAGATGGGACAATGTGCTTTTGATCTTTCTCCTTCTGTTAAGAGGTCTGCTTGGGGTGCCTGTCTTGTCCTGGAGCGGTTGTAATAGGAGAAAGAAACAAAGAGATGTGTGCCTTCAGTCCAAATAAAGATGAGGTGTCAGTCCCTCAGTATGGGATCCTGGGATGCAGCCATGTGACTGTGAAGGCACAACTGCTTTAAGTGCACAGATGAGCCTGGACTGAAGCCAGGAGCAGCCAGGCTGGGTAAACCTCTGTGGAGTGGGCTGTATTTGTCCTTGTGTCTTCCAAGCTCTAGCACTAGGTATTTCATCCCTGCTTAGATTTTAGCAGTGTAAGATAAAGAATCCAAGGAAGTGGTTTTGACAGAAAGTTGAAACAGAAAAGGTGGATGAAACTCCTCTTTTAGGTTATGCTTATTTTCTATAACAAAATTGATTCTGTCCAAGTTTACATGACTAAATAAGATGTATATATGTTTACATGGTGTTTAATAGGAATTGAATCAATTCAAAATACATACTTTAACCACCTCTTATTTTTCCATGTTTTGAAATGGATAAACTTTGTCCTTATTTTCCTCAGCTTTTGACAGAGGCCCAGGCCAAACACAGTTCAACTGAAGCAGCAAGCTGAGGAAAATGACATTGACTAAGCTTGTATATAAGTCATGGCCACCCATTTCCTATACTGGTGCTATAACTCTTTCCTTCCTGCAGGCCAAAGTTTTGCTGTTGTTGCTTTTTACTTATGTGGACATCTACTGCATGTAAATATTTTTAACTTTTACCACCGAAGTTGGAAAATATGTTTTGTATCTGTGGACTGTTCTTTAGGCCAACATAGCTACCTATGCTGCAGAGATTGGCAGCAAAGCAGTAACTGCATTAGAAAAATTTAGTCTATACAAGTGTAGAGATGTACAGTGCCCAGCCTTTACGCTTTTCCGAGGGAAAAACAGGTTGTCCTTCATCCACCCAGGTCAGGAAAGTATCTCTGCAGGACAAGGGGAAGAGTTTCTTCTTTGTGGGCTATGGAAGAGCAGCTGAGCTATTTATGCTTTATTTGCCAACTCCTCCCCTCTCCAAACTGATGACCAGGGTGCTTTCTCTGCAGGGAAGGAAAAGACTTTTGAACACACCTTCAGCTGACTGGCACAGAAAGCTTTCCATGAGGCCTCTGGCTGGGAAAGCAATGAACAGGGTTCGATGGGAAAGAATACTGCACATGGATAAAGGGCTATGAAGATGTTGTCTTGTAATCTTGTGTTGTCTTGGTGCCTTCTTGCTCTGTCTCTCAAGCACTGACTGTTGGTTCCTGCAGGTTTGTAGAATCAGCAATGATAAGTATTTCCAATCTCTTCCAACCACCCCACCCAAAAGCCTATTTAAAAACTAAGCAAGCAGAAAAACAAAATTGCCTGATCAAAGCAGATTGTTTGAACAACATGTCACATTCTTGTCCCTGAGCAGATGGTGATGATGTGTTCAGTGAGTGTATGTGCTCTAGCTCGTGGTAGGGAGGAGTCAGCAGGAACAAGAGCTGGATGCCAATGTCCCTGTCACCCTGCGTGGTGGTGGCTGGGAATAGAAGAGGTGCATTTCTTGCCCCTTTCTGCCACCGTGTTGCACATGGTAGAGGCTGCAGGTTCCTTCAGAGCTCTCCTCACCATTCTGTACTCCATCGTGTATCCCCATCCCAGAGGAAAAGGATCTGCCTGGCTGCCTCTTGTCACCCCTCTCCTCCCTCAGACCACAGCAGTGGCAGGAGATAGCTCACTTGAGAGAGTGGGTTCCTGTTGGGTGGTTGGTCAGGCAGGTCCTAATGCCCAAATCTCCTTAAGAAAATACAGGGAGGCAGAGCTGAAATTGCCTGTGTGTTGGCATGCTTTTAGATAGCTCTGGATAAACAATGTGATGCTAATGATGTTAGTAAACATATTAAAAAAAAATCCAAAACCCAATAAATTATTAATGTAATTTTTAAATTTATTTACAATTATTTTAAGATATTTTTTCTGGAGATGATGACCAAATAGATTCCATTCAGAGTAAGCCTAGTTTTTAAATTTGTTTTTCATGGACCTGTAATCTAGCTGTTCTAAAGGGCATAAAAGCAGCACTTTGAAGACCACCACTGATGTTAAACCATGCCTATTCCTTAGACAATGAAATGACCAAACTTACATGGTATTCACACTCAACCAGCCAGCTCTCCACAGAGCAAATAGAAAAATGTTGTTAATTATTCTTGAAGGAGGAAAAACTTCCATAGAAGAATGGGGTAGTGGAGCAGAATATTTCATTTTAAGAAGCCAGTGAATAGTGATGATTATACCTCTGATTTTATTTCAGCTGGCTTCTATTTTACTTGAGTGTCACCATGCAAAGCCTTTTTGCTCCATCGAAGAGTCAAGACTTACTTCTAGAAGCTGAGTAATATGTCCTGAGAATGTGCTCTTAAGTACTTAACTCTTCTGAATTAGCCAACAGCTTCTGTGTCTCCTTCAAAACTGCACACTGATTGTTATCTCTGCTGTTACCTGGGCGCCAGGTGAAACGGTATCATGAAGCTTAGTATTCACCGAAGATAATTTTGTGCATGTCCTTGTAAGATTGGTAGGAAATACAGATATTTTATAACAAAATTATCATCACAGTCCTATGCAATTTACAGTCCCAATAGCTGGCCTATAGTACGATGCCATTAGATTAGTTAAGCAAAATTCAGCTTACTCCATCTCCCCTTTGAAAAGTCCCTTTTATGTTAAATTATATCTTGATGGGGCTCTTACAAGACCTTTAAGGAAAATATCAGCCAATACCTCTTCACTCTTTTGTGTTTTAATAAACAAGCTTTTCAGAAGCCAATAAACTATGGTAGGGTAGATATTTCCACTAACAAAACTAAATGGAAAAATGTCTCATCCTGCTGATTTCTGTGTTTTAATTTTCTGATCATCCATCTGGTCTGAACTGTATCTTTCAATTCAGTGCTGTATTTGTCTTCGGTTCTTATGTTGACCTGCAAGAAATGTGATACTGATTTACTTCTGTTGCTTTGACATTCAGCTCAAATTTTCAGCTGATGCTCGCTGCTGTGTCTATCTTTCTTTATCTGAAAGTGCTTATGTGCTTTAACTGAAACAGAAGCACTTCAAGAGTGCTCTCCAAATGCAGCATCAATGACCTACTCGTTTCAGCAACATGAACAAGGAAATCTAGCATCACTGTACAGTAAAACACACAGAGCTCTAGTTGCAATGAAAGAGCTATGAAGAGGTATTTTACTTCTGTAGCTGTTCCAATTGTAAAGGTCATAATTTCCTCTTATTGCTGAAAAATGCTTAGGGATGTGGTTTGTGTGCCCTAATCTATCATTGCATCACCTCAGGCTCTCATATTGCAACAAAGCTAATTATCGTGTTTCCAGCAACACAGCGTGATCTCATATTTGTTTATTGGAGGAAATATAAAGATGGCTTTTCAAACAAAAGCCTTACATATATATTATGTCATGAAAAGCCAGGAATTCAGGGGAAGGAGTAAGGAAGAGAAGGAGAAGTATTTCCCCTTTACGAGGTTTATAGCTCCTTTGACTTTGTTAGAAACGTTCAGATAATTTTATCCAGTGCTTTGTGTGATATTTTACACCTAGTGAGAATGTGGCACTGCATGTGCAAAGCCAAAGTGAATCTTCTGTTGTAAGGAAATTACTGCAAAGGGATCTCTTTATGCTTTGTAGCTCTATGTGATACGTGAGTCTGACCAAATTAAATTTATATAGGACAAGTGGTGCTGCCCTGACTAAACTGCTTGATTTTTCTACTGCAAACACTCATGTTTATGTGCAGGCACACTGGTGCTCTTTCAATTCATGGCATCCAGAAATCTTTATTTAATGTTCTCATTTTTATTTGTTTAATTTGTTAGCAGGAAGACATCCAATCAAGGTGGCAGCTTGGTTGCTTTTTCTAGTGTGTCCCTGACCAGGCTGAGCCTCGCAAATGCAGCTTGTCACGTACCTCCCCTGGCAGCTCTGTCATTCGCATGAAACTTGTGTTTCATATATCCCACTAGAATTATATCAAACATGCTGTTCTCTGGGAGATAACACACTTATTAAAAAGCGTACCAGATTATAAATATCTACTGACACACAGATGTTTCTTAGACAATGACAGAACAATAACAACTCGGTCCCTGCAGCTCCCCCTGCATACAAAACTGGACTTCTGTGAGCTCTCTGCAAGGAAGTCTCTTTAATAGCAAATCACAGATGACGGGATTGAAAGGATCAAGGTACTACTCGGATCCAGCCCCTTATATTGAGCAGGGGAGAACCCTGTGGTGCTTGATTCATTGTGTGCTTCTGACCTCTCCTTAAAGCTACTGCGAGCCTATGTGGTAACTCTATCATTAGTCAAAATGTTCCACCAACTTTACTGACAAAGTTTTCCTGGGATGTGAGTGACATATACATCCATTTGTCATTACTAGACTGCAGTGTGTTACACTTGTGGAATCCAGCATGAGAAATTATTTTTCTCCCTGTATTAATTTTCCTATTATCCTCAGATAATTTGATGAGATCAGAACAGGCTGAATGACAGATGCTCAAGGGAGGTGAGAGTGGAAGGGTCACACATGAACTGGGTCCAGCAGCACTGAATTCTCTAAGTTGTCCCCATTTGATCCACTGAAGTGCCATGCCTAAATTTATGACTTTCTTTGTCATTCCTCTCTCCCATTACTATATCAGTTTTCCAGCTGAGGAACACAGAGCATTCCCCATGACAAAATAAGCACCACCACTCCTGCTGTCTGACAAACAACCACTCAAGCTACTCAGTGACCAGGTATCTCCCTAGTGCATGGCTCCACATGCCTCACTTAGAAATAATCTCTGAATGGTTCATGAACTGGGAAGAATCTCAATTCAGTGGCTTTTCAGTCCTCCCAGTGTGGGTATCACCCTTCCTTTTATTAATATTCTGAAGCTTTGCAATTTTAGCCTATTCTATTACCAATTCATGTTTCCTAAAATAAAACTCACACACACTTTTAGTATTTCAGTGATATTTAATTTATCTACAATCTAGAGTGATTCATCTATCCAGTAGACACGCATATGACAATACTTATATAAAATCAGTGCACCCTTTATAATCACCATTCCTTTCAGTAATGCCTTCCAACCACCCTTCAACTTTCTAAGAAATGTGTGACATCTTTAAGTTTGGAAAGCAGATTCAGGAATAGGACTTCAGAAGACAAAATAAAGAGAGGACCACATCTTTTCACAGTACCACTACCTGTATCTACAAAATTTGGGATTCAACATTTTCAGAAAAAGAGTAATTTCTCTTTCTGTGCTGCTTATTTTCATTGAAGATTTTTTGGGAGTGGAAGAAAAATAAATGTTTTAGATAAAATCTTAGCTCTTTATGCTACATGAAAATAAGAACATGAATATAAGTTCTGTTTGAAAAATGACACTGACATTTCATTAGTTTTTGTAACTAGGTTGGAGCAACTGTTCAGTTGTGAAGTAGCCCTTAGCTCTTCCCCATCTTTTAGGGTACTGAATTTCTTGTGCCATCGAAACCTGCAAAAAAATTAAGGAGGCTCTTATTATTGGCACTAGTTTATCAGTTTGGCTATATTTTATTGGAAATATCTGATTTTGAACATTCAGCCTTGTTGCTTGCCACGTGATTTAATCCCCTACTTTCCAGCCATGGACTATGTTGTGTTGGTTTTGCATGGCTTGGTTTTAGGTAGCAAGGGGGCCACAGAGGTCGCTATTGTGAGAAGATGCTGGAAGATTCCACCATGTCCAGCAGAGCCAATCTTTGATGGCTCTAAAGATGGATGTGTCACTGGCCAAGGCTGGGCCAATTGGAAATGTTGGTTATGCCTCTGTGATAACATATTTAAGAAGAAATCAAAACAAAGAAGGGCACAGTTTTTTCTTGCCAGAGAAGAGGAGGAGGTGAGAACATGTGAGGGAAACAACATGGAGACAGCAAGGTCAGTGGAGAAGGAGGCGGAGGAGGTGCTCCAGGCCCCGGAGCCGAGTTTCCTCTGCAGGATGAGGTGAAGACCGTGGTAGAGCAGCTGTGCCCCTGCAGCCCATGGGGTCCACAGGGGATGCAGGGATCCACTTGCAGCCCGTGGGGAAGTGTCCACACTGGAGTGGGTGGATGCCTGGAGGAGGCCGAGGAGATCTGGTGCAGAGAGGGGGCCCTGCTGCCAGGCTGGAGCAGCCTGTCCTTGGAGGACTGTGGCCCGTAGATGGGTGATCCACGCTGCAGCAGATTTGGGTGGATTGCTGCTCGTGAGATTGGAACTGCACTGGAGAAGTTCATGGAGAGCTGTCTCCCATGGGAGCAGGGAAAGGACTCCTCTCCCAGAGCACTCGAAAAAGATCTTGGTGATGAACTGACCAAAACCCCCATTGCCTGTCTCCCTACACTGTCGGTGGGAACGAGGGAGGGGCTGGGGAGAAAAGGTGGTTTTAAGGGCTTATTTTACTTCTCATTATCCTCCTCTGACTTTGTTAGTAATAAATTCACTTTGTACTTCTAAGTTGAACCTGTTTTGCCCTTGGAGTGTTTTGTCCTCGTCATTATCTCAACTCATGAATGCTTTGTTAAGCTTTTCCTCTCCTCTGCCCAGCTGTGGCAGGGGAGAGCGAGTGAGCAGCTGTCGTGGGTGCCTGGTGTTTGGCCAGTGTCAAACCTTGACACATGTATATGACAGACTTTATCCAATTAGCTAACGTGTTTACTGGCTCTGTTAAATCAGGATCTGTGAATCAGGTTGTGAATTCCTATTTTCCATCAATGGCAATAAAAATTCATGGGGATGGAATATTAGGAAAAACCTCATAGTATCATGTAGACTGATACATTCAGCTCTTTTGATGGAAAATATAAGTCTCCGACTGATAATAACTGATATTTCACTTGTCGTTATTCTCTCCCTTTTTCCTTGATAACAAGAAATACGAGTAGTACTGGGCTTTGTTTTTCATCATTGAGCTTGATTAATCAGCAGAGGGAAGGTAATTCAAACATAATATGAGGTTACATAACAAAACTATTTCTGAGTAGTACTCAAACCATTAAAGGAAACAAATGCACAAAAGGAAGTAACAGTATTTCTTTTTAATTTTACAAATACATACATATATGTATGTATATATATATATATATATATGTATATACACATGTATGTTTCCAATCCATTTTAGCATCGACACAACACTAAGAAAAATAATCAGTCTGTACTCTTTCAACCATTAAAAAATTTATAGCTGGGGAAACTAGAAGCCTGACACATTTGACAATTAATACACAGAGACATTAATTCAAAACTCACTCAGTCTTCCTCCTATTACCACTATCAAAACGTAATTTATTGGACAGTACACTCCAAACATAATACAAACTTGATAAACATCACTAACATCCAAACTCATCAAAGTCTGTTCTTGTTGCTTGCAAATGTATTTTCCTCTTTTTCATGCTACTTCATTTTTTCTTGACTGAGCTGCCCATCAACTCTCTGTAATTCACAAAGTGATGTCAGAAAAAGTAAACATGCATAAGTATCACCATCCTACTCACAACTGTGCAGGTCCAGGGCAATTTGAAGTTTCTTTCAGCTGAGATACTCATGAGTTCCCTCTTCTCTTGTGCAAACCTCTTCTGCACAGTATTGCAGTTTACTTGCATAGATGAGTGAGAGACACCTGCACATACATGGAGTAATTTCTACTTGCATATTGCTAGCATCCACAGCAATGCCCTGCAATACCTCTGAACTCTGTCATGTTGCTGCTTAACCTAATACTCCTTCAAAGATATCCAGCAGAAGTACCTGATTCTACCTCTTGTCACCTTAAGACAACCGAAAACTCTCTGCATCCTGAAAATCCGAACTAAGGCACATTCGAGAAGACGAGATGGCTTCATGCAATAACAATCTGTATATATCTGTATAACAATTCTATAACTGTCTATATTCTACAATGCAAGCAAAGGCATAATTCTTCCCCAAACTGTGTAGTCATGTGTGCTTTCACAAGGAAGTTCAGAGAATGCCATTGAGGCGCTAAGATCCACAGCTTCTACTAAGGTGGGGTAAAAGAATGAGGTAAATCCACGTCTGTGGATTCTGGGATGGGCTTGGTAGAAAACCTGGGAGCTACTGAACTCTGGAGAAAGGCTCAAGATGAACTTCTGTAAGTTTTCAAAAAATGTCACTGCAATTCAAGGTGAGAGATTACTTTTAGATTGTACAGTATATAGGCTCTTTTTCAGAGCAGTTGTGAAAGACATCTGTTCACAGCCAAATCAAGATACATTCCTTATAGGAAAAAAGTAAGAAATAGATTCAACATGCTTCAGACTATGTAAAAACCCTTCATTATTTCTTCAGCATGGCTATCCAGACAAGGAACATACATTTTGCTAGAGTTTATGGATATAAATATAGCGTGTATTTAGACATAGAGATAATTCAGTTATTTCTGTAGAAAGTAACTCATGTATCATTACTAGTTTATAATTATAGGATGTCTGTACATA
Source organism: Dasyornis broadbenti (assembly GCA_013397935.1). Lineage (NCBI taxonomy): Eukaryota > Metazoa > Chordata > Aves > Passeriformes > Dasyornithidae > Dasyornis > Dasyornis broadbenti. The sequence goes on along the minus strand of VZRN01004653.1, from coordinate 440,863 downwards.
CATTTTTAGTTGCTTTAAGAAAGCAGTCTAAATGCTTCTGGAACTATATCTCTTCCAAGGGCATTTTTTACACTCTGGTCCTGTAGTAAGTAAAAAGAAAATTTTAACTGTCATATTTAAACAATGATCAAAATACTGTGAGGGCCATAAGAATGAATCTGTAAAGTAAGTAGTTTAGCTGCAAATCTACTATGCAAAATAACCTTTGATCTTTCATAAGGCATGAGATTGCTGCAGTTGTGTGAGATAATCTCTTTTGTATATTTTTGAAAGTATTTCCAATTGATGGCTGAGGAAACTTGAAGACAAAGAAGAATCCACAGCTAAACCATGTATTAAGAAAACTGTCACAAGGAGCAGTAGCATAGAAACGTTTTCTTGATATCTGGATACACACACACACTCTCGTGCACCAAAGAAAAAACAACAGTAAATACATACATGATATCCTCAATCAAAATATACAAAAGACAAGGAAAGTTAGAGAACAAGATCAAAAAATGAATCTGCAAAGTTATTTAGGTCTCTAATCTTGGACATCCAACCTGTTCTTGTAAGCTTTAGATAGTCAAACAACTTGTGGATCTGAATTTGGGTTTTGCTCACAGTCTGTGAAATAATGTTGAGATAACAGTTTCATACATATAGCTGGTGTGATGAATGACCCCATCACTGTCACATTATAATTCATTTGTGGTTCTAACCTGTCTTCTAAAAGCTTAATTCTCTCAACATTTCCCAAAATGCACCAGAGCAAGATTTCTTTGACCTTGGAATAATGATGACTCAGTGTTTTTGTTTCATTTCAGCCTATAGATTTAGAGACCAAAACTGTAACTTTTTAACACCGATCTAATTTGACTGTGTAGTACCTGTCAGTTAGAGCCAGAGCCAGAGCCAGAGCCATGTGTGATGGTCTAGAGGCTGGCACAGCCCTGTTCCCAGCAGGGAAGCATCTCTCCAGTTTGCTCTGTTTCTCCCTCTGTCATCTCCAGGGCAATTGTAACTCAGACATGCTTGTTCAACAACAGATGGAAACAAAGGTGAAGAGGAGGGTAAAGAGTCAAAAGAAGTTAAAAATATTTTAATCTGACATAGAAGGATTGTGCTGCTAAGATTAAGGGACAACACAATCTGAATAACAGAACCTGGGCAGCATCCCTGCCTGAAGGGGAATTCACTCCATCTCCTTCCCAGACATATATAAGGCATGTCTGGTGATATTTGAATTTGAATTCGTCATTTTCTCTCCCTTGCACTTCACTGTCAGAGCAAGTAATAATTATGAATATCGTGCCATGTAACTAACGATGTCAACTTTTTAACAGCTTAACATCTGTTAGATGCACCAACATCATGTAGGATGTTCTGTGGGATGTCACGATAAATTTAAAATTTGTGTGCCAAGGGTTCGGGCAACCTGTAAGGTTTGATTATGCCCTGATATCATGACTTAGGATCACTACATTACTGTTACCTATACCAATTAGTAATATAAATAAGTCATACACAATTTCTTGCTGGCATTTCTGTGGCAATCTTTTACTGATGAAAGTGTGATATGTGCTACCTCCTACCTAAGTCTCAAACAGAAGGACGCGCTTCAGTAGAGCAGTATGTAGGTACCATCCATGGAATAACCAGGTTTATTTCAGTGAAGCAGATTTAGTAAGAGAAAGTAAGTTTACTTAGAAACTGTTCTTTTGACTCCATGATGCTTAACTTTTTGAAAAGCTTCTCCAATGTTTGTACAAGTACCAGAAGCAGCTTACAAAATCAACGTCTGTGTTTTCAAATCTCATGGACAGACTGACAAGTTTGTGAAACATATAGTCCAGAAGTCAAATTGATTTGCTCTGTGAGCTAAATAACCTCTCGAAGCCTTTCTCTAGAATTTTTTAAATCCTGTGTTCTCATAAACTCTTCCATGTTATACAAAGGGAGACTTAGCCTTTGCTCTCCCATAATAAGATGTCCACACAGGATGGTGCTGGGTATGTTACAGCAGAGGGCTGAATCTGGAATATAAGTAGAGGGCTGAATCTGGAATTTTGAATGATGGGAGGATTTAGATGCTTAAATGCCTTGGGAGGTTTGTGCTGAATCCTTTGAGTTAAACTATAGACATTACTGTCACAAGGCTGTCACGTATAAATACAGCATCTAACTCCAAATGTCAGCTCCTGATGTTGATTTTTCAAAGACTTCAACCATTGACTATATTTATTCTCCACTGGTCCTGCATTGCTCAGTCACAGCAACAAATCCAGTGCTGCCTGGAAAAGGGCTGAATAAGGAGTGAGAGTTCTGTAGTTGTCACTAGCTATCTTCACAGGAGAGAAAATAGAGCTTTCATTCCCCTTTTCAGATTATGTGGATTTAACAGCTGCGATGATAGTTAATAACACTTTACCAACGTGCCTATAGCATCAGATTCTTTTTCACTCATGTTACACAGGCATTTTTCTTTTTTTTAGTGGTTTGTTGGGCCACAAGCAGCATGTCCCCACTTTACTTTACCCCTGCAACCTTTGTCAGCTGGCTAACACAGCAGTGTCTTCAATCTGCCATTATGCAGTAATTCCCTGTCCTCTCCTTTGCCTTTCTGTTCTCTTGTAGCAACATTAATCTGGTTTTCCTGCTATTAATTTGCATTTAGTGTTGCATGACTTGCATAACTGTTAAAAATTAAAGCACATGCTTAAGCACAGAGAGTTGACTGAACCCGGAAATTGTCTCCTATAAGGTGCAAAAATTCTTTTGATCCCTTCTTCACAATTTCATTATTTTCATGTCTGTGTTCCTAGTGAAGAATGTATATATAGAGATGCAAGACTTTAAATATAGCAGTGCTTGGCCTCAAGTCCTGATTTTTGGTGTTTTTTTCTAAGGAAACATTGTGTTTCAATAGAAAAATCTACATACTACAAAAAAAGCAAAATATGCTCATACCAGACCTAACATGAGCCTTGTGTGCAACCATCCAATGCAGGACAAAGATATGTTATCTTAATCCAAAATATGAAGTCATTGTTTCTGACTACCACTATGACTCAACCAACAAACCCTGGTTTTCAAAGGAGAAAGTTAATTTGATGTAGAACCACATAGGTGTGGCTGCAATACTTTGGAAACCAATCACGTCTTTTGGGAAGTTTTGTAGGGTTGGATTTGGGAGCTTTTATTTCCATCCATTTTACAGGGTTTTACAGCGCATAAATAAATGAACAATTCCAAGGGAACCAAAAGGCAGATTGACAAATAAATACTGTGATAATTTTTAAGCAATCATGTGATGCAGTGCCATACTTCTGTCAGGCACATATCACCAAGCTCAGGTAGTGGAAATTAATAAAATCTTACTGATGGAAGCTATATGGCCGTGCAGTTCTAGCAGGTTTGTCTTTATTTTTAGTTTACTGCTTTGTACATAATTATTTTTGTTCATGAGGAGCAGGTGCTGGGGGGCATTTAAGCAGGTGAAAGAAAGTATATCTCATCTTCTCATCTCTTATCAGTTAGAGGTTTGATCTGAGGCAATGACTTCATCTTCTCCTGCAGTCAGTTTTGTAACCTCCAGAGAGTTCCAGAGAGCTTTTGATGACACCTAAGGCAGGCCTCCACTTTAGGCTGAGGTGAGGCATCGTTTGATGGTGCCTGCTCTCCACTGATTATTGAAGAAACCCAGGAAAGTAACTTTAATCTGAATGTCTCCCTTTAGAACAACATACATTAGGCAGGAGCAAGAGAACTCAGGGTATTTTCCAGCCCTGGCTGCACAGGCACAGATCTCCAGTTGCTCCTGCTGGAAGCTCTGGGCTATGGACACACGTTCAATCCCGTTTCTCAGGGGACTGGCTTCAGACACAAACCGCTGGCTTGCTGATTATAATACAGGTGCAGCAGTGTGTGCCTGTTCACAGGCACACACCAACCCCGCCCCCCCCCCAATAAAGCTGCAGCAATTGTTTGTGTTAATAGGGTTTTAAATTACATCAGGAGGCACAAAAGGTGTCAGAGAACTGGAAACAGAAAGATGAAAAAATAATGCAAATATGGTACTGTAGTGATTGGATTTTACCTCTTCTCTCAGTGACCTTAACTCTTCAGACAAAACAACAAAGAAAGGGAGCAGTCCTATATATTCAGTCTGCACGGGCTTTGTGAATCTCTCACTTTAAGCCATGCCCCAAAGATGTTTTTGATTTACATTATGGAGTTTAAAGAATGCCTTTCTCATTTTGATCATGATGGTTCAATCAGATTTAACTGCTACACAGGGGATGCTTGTAGTGTTTGTATTTCCCTGCACTGGCACATCTAATTTAAACAAAAGTAACTCCTCATGGTACAAGGGTATTTTTAAAGGGACACTGTCATGGAGAGAGAAGTATTTCTGCAGTTCTCACAGAATAAGGTGTTTGTGCTAGCAACATCTGGAAGTGTGTCTCACTGTACATCCAATTTATAGGACCAGAAAAAGATATGGTCTACTGATTAATGGGAAAATGAGACACTAATTCAATTTTTAAAGAATAGATGTTCAGGGATTTTTATATTGCATTACTAGATTCATCTGTTTCCTTTTGAATCCTGCAACAAAAATCTTGCCAGATACTTTAGTGTGATGTATTTTGTCTGGGATGTTATCTCATCTGATGTCTTGAAGCTGAAGTCATTTATTTAGACGCTGGGAATTAGAATCAAGCTAACCTCATTTCCTTAATCCACTGCCCACCGATGCAGCCATATTATATGGATTTAAAAGCTCTGCAGGTAATGTATATGCAGGACACATTAATGACGCTGAACAAATCGATGTGAACTATAATTCTACACGTCCAATAGCACTCAACAAATAAACATTTGCAATAAATACATCAATTTCCATAATTCTCTAATTTTAAAGTCGTTCAAACACGTATCCCTAGACAGCACTTTCATGTTTTATCAAGTACGCTTGTTTTGTGCTTGGAGCACGATTTTTCATATCTTCCAGAAGAGCTTTTTCTTCTTAAACAGAAATGACAGGGGTAGAGATAAGGTAGAAAAACAAAATTAAGGACTGTGGTAAAAGCCATATGATATTTAGTAAGTGCCTCTGTTTTTCTTTCTGTCCAAGATTCTATTTTCTATAAATTATCTGATAAAATATTACTGCTACTTTCCACAGAAAAGTATAATAAAATAAAGTTTGTGAAAAAGTCTGCTTTAAGGCTTTCCAGACAGTTAGCCTTGTTCCCATGTATTACACTGACAAACAAAATGTGACAGACTTTGCTTAAATTAAATTCTTCACTGTGATATAAAAACGTGAATCAATCAAAACTGAAGCGATGGGGATGATTATTATGCTGGATGTAGTAAGAGAAAAAAAAAAGAAGGCAAAGGTCCTATGCAAAAGAGAAAGGAATTTGTTCCACAATGGCAGGATGTAAAGCAGGTCTGAAAGCTGAATTGGTGATAACAGAGAGCTTCCCAGAGCTTTTTTGCACTTATCCTAGGACATGCAGAATAGTGACTGTTGAATGTCTGAGCATTGTGCATGACTGCAGGTGTCATGAGTCTCACTCTGTCTTTCTACGTTGTCATTCTTATAGCCAGCAGGAGAATTGCACTACATGTGTAGCTGCAGTGAAAGTCAATTTCTGCCCAAGTTCTGTCACTCTGCTTTGACTGGTGGATGGAAAGGGGAAGAAGGGCTGTTATCAGCATGGAATGTTCCTGGGAGGAAGGAGAATGAGATGGTTCCACGCACAACTCTTATAAGGTTTTGGGAAGCCTGACCCAAACCAGGTTTTGTGAAATTGTGGTAAAGTGGTCCACTTCATGGAAAAAAAAAAAAATCAGTTTCTATTCGAACATAGTATTTGTCAGTATAATGAAAAAACCCAATCCTTCTAAGACCATGGTTATACTGATTTTTATGGAAAAAAGTAGCCCATGAACAAAGCATGTCTCTGTTAAATCAAATAAATTTAAATTCATATTAATTTTTTTTTAAGACTGAGCAGCTTCATTCCACTTGCCAGTTTCTGCTAAGATTTCTGGGAGCTCTCTTTAAGGCATCTATACAATACTGGAGTCAGGGTGCCAGATTGGGTGACTTGGAGAATGTGGGATGACTTGCTTTGATGAGTTAGATATGTCCTGCTTGTTTTGTGTGTCTCTGGTCACTTCCGGGGATTTGTCTTGCCATATTTGTCCAGTCTGCCCTTGAGCCCCTGTAAACTTTGAACATCCTTTGATAGAGTGATTTTTTGCTCTCCTGTTTCTTGGTTACTGTTTTTACCAATCCTACCAACATGGTCTGAGGTTCCCCAGTTCTTGAATTGGTTATTCTTGCTTTATTTTTGGTATCATATGTTCAAAACAGAGGATTGCATTCCAGAGAGCTCCACGCTGGCAGCAAGCCTTGCTTCAGTGAGCTCATGGTTATCCCTACCCTGGGAGTATGTGGGGTGGGCGAAGAAGGCAGGGAGAGGGTGGGAACGTTCCAGACCTTTACACTGATGTGGAGTGTGTGTCCTTGGTCACACAGTGACACAGCCCTCATGTCTCCCTCGGCAGTGCTCAGCCCCACAAACAAGAGTGCAGGCATTCTGTCTGGAAGATCAACAGTCTGTTGATCATCATCTCTGCTTTTGGAGATGGTGCAACAAAAATTTAGGGGTGTAACCTGAGTTCAGAAAACAATGCTAGGTTGACTGCCAGGTTGACAAAAAATAACACAAAGCAATTTTCAAGCTTTTTTTCCGTTTCTCTTTTCTACGATATTTTGTTTTTAACTTGTCAATACTTCTTTTACATTTGTCTGGTGGTCTTGCCAGTTCCTTTAGCTTTTGACTCCTTTTGCCTTGGTCATTATCCTCAGGTGAAACCAATCACTCCAGAAAGCACCATGTTTCCCCCAGTTTTCTGCAGTGTTTCCTTTTATTTCTTCATTTCCAGTAACGAATTATGATTTACCATTGAAGTAATGACTACATGATAATGAAGTCCACTTAAATCAGATCCAAGGGTGTGTTTGTTGCTGCAGATGTTGACTTTGAAGGATGGGATCTGTAAGGGTAACAGGGTAATAGTATCCTTTGTATTGTGTGCAGCTATTTAAAGGACCTGCTCTGTTAATAATTTTCCTGCCACTCAGTGCTACTAAAATGTAAAGCTCCTGTAGGAAAAACGTCTGCAATGGTCAGAGCCTACACGAGGTGGCAGTACCGGTACCACAATAGTTTTCTTTTTTGGGGGCTTGCTGGTTTCCAGAAAATCTCCCTGTAAATTAATTGATTCATGTCAGAAGTGGGCAAGCTTGCAAACAAGTCCATCTGGTAAGCAGCTTACTACATTTCTACATAAATAAAGAAGATCATCCAACTCTTTCAGGGTCACTCCGCCCCTCAGATCATGAGAAAGTCTGTTTTCAATGCAGAAAAATTCAGATCTGTACAATGCTCCAAATGCATAACTGAGCACATCCTGCCTGGTTAGACTGTGATAGGCAACTGCAGTGCCTGACGGCTTGGGGCAGAGTGAATCAAGCCTTGTAAAAAATTGAGCACGGATTTTCTAGGCAATGTTTTCAGCTTCATGGACATGTGGGTGAAATGTACTTCTGTTAGACTGAGTCCCAGAGGACCTTAGGGACCTTAGGATAGGAATTAACTGGGTTTTAAGGCATCTAGCACCAAAGGAAAGTGTTTTCATCTTATGTAGGGCCCTATTTTCATGAAATGTTTTAGATTTGTGGATAAAAATCTCTGCATCAGAAAGCAAATACTCTTATTGCAATCAATCAAATCAATGGACAAAAATGAAACAAGTGTTCTGGTGCATTTTCCTCTCCTTCTGTTTTCTGAGATTTTAATGCCAAATTGCTTTTCTCAGATAAGACTGTTTTATTGTTACTTTTTAAATAAATGAACCAACCAAGGAGACCAAGGCCTGTGTTTCACTTAAAAATATCTTAAGTGTGGTGCAACCAGCAGTCCCCTGCATTTTCCATCCTTTTTTTACTCTCTTTCTGTGAAAAAAACCCTAGAAATATGAATTCCAAGGCAGATCACTCAAAGACCTTTTTTCTTATGCTTTTTACTATGCTGGCAGGATATGGTTTGGAAGACAGGAGGACATCTGGGCATATGAGAGTGGAAGTGGGTGGAAGGGGAAAGTGTAACCTGATGGGGAGACGTGAGATGGGTCATCCTTGGCAGCTCTGAAAATCAGTGACCCCCTGACTCTGTGAGCCCCAGCCTCAAAGTGCAGTGGGCCAGGGGATCACATCCTCTGTATTGATCCAGAGGGAAGCCCCAGGATTGCGCTGTGTGTGAGGCACAGACCTACCTGCAGGGCATGTGGAATGGAGCTCAACCACCTGAATTTTACAAACATCCCCTGGGACTGAGCCTATCTCATTCACTTGTTTTCCTTGAACAGCCCTCCTACTGCTCCATCCTATCTGTTCTTCCCCATGTATTCCAGGTTGGAGAAGGACATTGCTATGGAGGACAGATGATGTTTATGGACTATTCAACTCAGGTCATTGTTGACAGACTCTTGGCTACCCTGAGAATTAGCAACAGGAAAGCCCAGCAGCTGGTAAATCACCAAAACCCCTTCCCAGGGCTGAGTTTCTGCAGCTGCAAACTAAGCCAGCCAGCAGGAGTGTGGCTCCCAGGGGAGATGTTTGGGAACAAGACTATAGGGAGGGACATGCAGATGGGCCAGGGACAGTGCTGAGGCTCTGTGATTTGAGGATATGGTGCATTCTCTTGGATGCCTGTGCTTTCCACCTCTTGAAAGTGCTCCAATGTTTTGTGCTGCTTTTCCAATCTCCAGAGCAGATTTAGGGCAGAGGCAGACAAATATAAAGGGAGTACAGAGAAAAAGCACCAAATCTTTGGGTCTATTTGGTGTCTGAACTTCCACTGAAGTCAGTGAGATATAATCTTTTACAACCTTTCCATAGTTTGGGCATGAGAATCTTTACACAGAATTATTATATTACTCGAAGTAGAATCCAAACCTAAGAAATATATTTCATAACTTTCTTGAAAGATGGAAAGAAAAATAATAATTTAAAAATAATTAGGTGTGATCTTTATATTTTAAGGCTTCTCAGTTGGTGCAGAGAAAACAAATGAAGCAGTGAAAGAGAGTCAAGTTGATGTTCTGCAACTCACCAGAAGAGACAGACAGTACCAGGCTTGGCAAGGGCAGGTATCCACTTTCACTTCAACGCCTGCCACCTTACTAGAGAGGTTCTTAAATGCCCTGTGAGCCTAAAAGGCAAGGACCAAATAAAGAGTGAGACCCTTTCCTGTCTCTTTTCCGTATTTTGCTTCTGAAATATGGCCCATTTCTTGAACATAGTAAATTGACTGCTTTAAAATCTGTACTCTGAATTATGACCTGAATTCACTGGATCATAAGGCTATCCATCGTTATAAATAAAAAATGACCAGATAGCTGGACTGGCAGGCAGGGAGCAGACACAATTTTCATACATGAAGTGTTTTTACAGGATCTGTGAGTACAGCATATGTTGTGTTAGATAGTTTGCAGTCCCAAAGCCCTTTGCTAACCTGGGTTTCAATCAGTCCTTGTCTGCAGCACTTGGCACTGAGGCCCTGGCTGAGTGGTAAAACAAGATTATGTCACCCTCCCTCACATCTGCTGCTCTTCTTGGAGAATATCTAAATTCAGCATGATTAATTTGAAAAACTGTGGTTTTCTGAGAAACTGTGTGCTTTGAAAAAACGCTGAAAGAAATTATTAAATGGGTTTTAATCACTTTCCCCTTGTGCTTTGGTGGTCACTTGCAAGGGGGAATGGCTTCAAACTGAAGGTAAGTAGGTTTAGTTTAGATATCAGAAAAACAATTCTTTGTTCTGAGGGTTGTGAGACACTGGAACAGGTTTCCCAGAGAAGCTGAGAATGTCCGTCCCTCAAGGTGTTCAAGGCCAGGTTGGATGGGGTTCTGAGCAACCTGGTCTAGTAGAAGATGTCCCTGCCCATGGCAGAAAAGTCAGAAATAGATGATATTCAAGGTCCACTTTGAACCCAAACCATTATATGATTCTGTGATTCTCTTATCCTCTTGTCCAAGCAAAGAAGGGCAATAACTTGTTTGTTTTGGTTTTTATTTTATGTAACAATTATAAAAAGCTAAAATAGCAGCCAAGAAGGGGATAATACATTATTCATGCACTTATTTAATCTTTTCTTTGTTGCTCAGCCATTGAGGTGATCCAGTATTTCAAGCAAGCTATCTGTTTCCAGACTGCTTTTACAGTGGAAAATTTCCTTGGATTTGCAGTTACCAGAACACAACGGAATTCACCCTGCAGCTAAGAGAGTGACTCCAAAACAAGAACTACTAATTGGTATCATTCCCTCTGAAAGATCTCTCCCACCTTAGAGAAGGCACTTTAGATAGCTGGTGTGGGTAGATGCTCTCCTCACTCAGATTATCTCATCCCTGGTTCTCTTCTCTGTGGTGCCGAACTACGGAGCTGACAAACAGTAAATGAAAACATCCTGCTTTGCTAAATTAATGGCTCATGTGTTGCTGCATGTGTGCTTATCCACAGGTGCCACCAAGATCATGACTCGTCTCCTGGTGGAAAATTTGGGCAGGCTTCCAGGTGTGACTCTGATGCTGACATTAGCCTTGCAAAGCTGTCAACAGGCACATAGCGTTTCTCCTCAGTCTGCTACCTTGAAAAATATAGCATGTTGGAGCTCCTTTTATTTCCCCTGAAAAAATATTAATTCTTAATTGTGTCTATGTCCTTAAAAATACATTTTTGAAGCATCAGCAGACACAAGTCAGGAGGATATGAGAACTGACAAACAACTTTATTCTTGGAGCAGTGCAAAAAGAAACATCTAACAGGTAAACTCGAGCCTGTGAAAATGTTTGACAAAGTCTACTAGCAAGTGCAGATTGTACATTGTTGGATCATGAAATCAGATTCATCTTAATCACATGGAGAATATGTGATTTTTGAAGTTTGTTTTTTGGAAAAAGTAGTGATGGCAGCTCTTTTTATATGACAAGTAGGAAAATGACTGTACACAGAAAGGAAATTTCCTGTTCCCTGAGCCTGACAGTATGACCTATTGCAGAGATACAACAGAGAGATGGTAGCAATAGGAATTCCTGCCTCCCAGTAGAGGTATGTTATGCAGCCACTGTGGTCAGCCCAGCCTCTGGTGCATTGGGAATTGCTTCCTCCTGGAACAGCTGGAAGTGGGGCCTGCATTTCCAGGTTATGTGGGGACAGCACAGCTATGAACTATGTTAAAACATTAAGCACACCAAATGCTAAGTGCTAAATTTGATAAATAGCTTGAATGGATCAATTTCAGCTGAATTTTCCTTGCTTTTAAAGAGAGCTTTCTGAGGGTGAGAAGAAATTTGAATACAATAAAATATTCGATACAAAAATGTTATAGACTGCCATAAACAAACTGTTGAGAAAACACTTCATTTTCTCTCAGAAACGAAAATGGTTCTTTCTCTGAGGCATAGTAGAAGTACTCAGGTGTGAAAGAAGTAGTAATCCAGAACAGGGCAATAGAAGAATAAATTTAGCTGTGACAAGATGATTGCCTTTTCCCTGCATGTTGCAATAGGTAAACATAAATCAGCCAAGGTATACAACTGGTTGACCACTGAAAAACACGTAAAAATACCTAAACTTGTTTTTCCACTTACAATTGTAGCAGGAACAGTTTTTGCAGAGCTGAAGTGGTCTCCACTCCACTATGTGCTTTCAATGTCATGAGCTCGGCAAACGACAAAAACTTTTTCCAAGTTAAACTTACGAGAGAATTCATATATCTGCATTAACAGCTGGGATTCTGTTCGAGGTTAAGACTGATAAACGTTGCTGCTTTCATATAGGTGTTGTTATGAGTGCTGGCTGCCTCAGCTTTCTTACAAGTCAATGGCAATTTAGTCAGGACAGTCAATGGAGGTTTGAGAGCTCTTCAGGTGAACAAATGATGCTCACTCTGAGCTCAGCTAAGCAGCTTTGGAGAATCCATTGACTGGGAGCTGTTTTGAGCTGTCTAAATTTATGCCATGTACATGTATGCAAACCTGTAGGTGCTTATATGTAGGCGCTTATATGTAGGGGCTATATATAGCTGTACATATACTGTACATATACTGATTTGCCTCTATGTGCACTGATTAAATTCTGTTTCTTGATCCAGAGCAGATGCTGAACCTAAAAAGCTATTTTTTTTGCTTTCATGAAAGCAAATGAAACCAATGGTACACATCAAAAATCCCATCTAATAACCTCTTTCCTTGCTAGGTAGCAGTGGGGCTGCTTAAAGATCTACAAATTATGGCTTAGGAGTAAACGATCTTGAGATAAACTACTTTAAACTGTGATATCGGATTGTATCAACGAACATTTTTGAAATTGGCAGCCCAGCTCCCTGCTGCTCAGTGCCTTGTAGATCCATCAGACTTCTTTCCCTGCTCTCCACGTTAGGATGTTAGATGTGCAACATGAGTGGGCAGTCCAGTGGGACTGTATATGCTACTTTACAATATCAATATGTGTTTCTGCTGCCATGAAAAAAAGTCAAACTCTCTCAAAGTCATCCTCTCCTCTCCTCTTCAACTCCTGGGAATACATTCCACTTCCAGTATTATTTTTTTAAGTTTTCACAATTTGCATATATAAACATATTAACATCTCTTGTAACTACTTGCTCATTGAAGTACTCCTGCCCTGTCAGCCCAGAGTTTATCTGTGTCCTAATGATTTCCTCTGGTTCTAGTGTGAATAAATGAGGAATGCCACTTACTCCTTCAGGAGCACTAACTTCAGCGGTTATGTTTACTTTCAGTAATGAGCTTTAATTACTTAAGCAATTACAAGTATTTGACTGAATTTCCACTGACTGCACACAACATCTGTACTGGTGGGACTGTACATACTCTCTGATCTCTGCCCAAGGCTCCCTAGAACATGGTGACAGCTGTATTCCATTAGTCTCTAGAGCAGTAAGCAAGTAGAAGCCCTCCAGATTTGCACCAGTAGATTTAAACTACTTGTACTTCTTGCCTTTCATGTCAAGTAGAGATTGAAACATCCTGGATACTGCCTTGTTTCTCAAGTAAGATAATAGTCGAATCATTAAATGTAAACAATCTGTTCACTGCATGGCTTCCTCTGGCTCTGTATGAAAGACTCTGTCAATGCTGCTTTCTGAGTAGAGGTCTCTGGACTGCTGTTTATTGATATTTTGGGTATAGTGTGTCAAATGGCCTTTCTTCAAGTGTTTGCCCCATAAAGTGTGTGCTACAGACAGAACCTCAGAGATCTGTTTTCTTACTGAATTATGCACTGTTGTCAATACTTCAGGAATTAGGAAGTTAAAGGTCATTGTAAGATTCAGTTATTCTGTCTTCTAAAAGATGGTGCTTAAAACTGTGACAGGAGATGCTTAAACACCTCTTCCCCCTGCCATGTTGGTATTTGCAACCATTTTTTTCTAGGGTACGTGAACTAGAAAAGGGATGGTTATGTTTAAAAGGCATGCACTCTGATGTTAATAAATGCCAGAACTGAAGCTGCATGTTTAGTTTTATGCCACTGGAGATATTTTTCCTCCCTTACTCACCAGTCATAAGGTCTGTGCCTGCTCTCTATGATTGCTATTCTTCTACAGCCTGAACCACAGCTCTTGGATCATCTTCTGCAGCATGTCTGGGAAGCACTGAACCCATGGGTGTGTCAGCAGGAACCCTGCCTGTGCTTGCATGCCATGCTCCTGGACAGTCCTTGAGAGACTAAGGAGCAACTGTAATGCAGTCCTACTTAGGCACGAGCTGGGTGTGCTGGTAATGAGCTCTGCAGGCATGTGGCTTGCTCTGCTAGGTTAGCCTAGTTCTGTGTAATCCTTGGTGTGGACAGACCCTTTTAGAAGGGATTTGTGGGACAAAGCTCTAGGAATGCCAGGAAGATATGTGACTAGCTTTCAGGTCTTCAGGAGTAACACTGATTCCTGCAGCACATCGCAGTGTTGTGTGCTGTGTGCAGCTGAGCTGCCTCTGCCTGAACTAGTTTGGGTAATGAGAACAGTCTTTATGGAAAGTCAGATAAACTGATCCTTTTGCAGAGAAGACTCCTTTCAAAGAGAAAGGGACAGGGATGAGCCCTGGGAAGGAGCAAGGAAAGCAGAATGGCGGTGTGGCATCCATTACTGAATCCAGAGTAATTCTGAAACCAATAATTCCTGGCTACCCTGTCGTCTCCAACAGCTCAAAAAATTAACGGATCACAAAAATCCCTTTGTGGTGATTAAAGATTAAATGGAATAATAACCAGACTGACTATAACTGTGTCTCTACTCCCCTTCCCCACTCTGCACATGACCATGCAGCTCTAGCTGAACGCCAGAAGGGCCAGGTGTCCTCCCTTTCCCTCCTGCCACTACCGTGAAGTTTCAGGATGCCTTTCAGTGGTCTCCTGGAGCTTTGCAGCTGTGCATTATGGCTTGTGAAGGGAATTGGCTACATAACACACTTTGGCTCCTCAAACAGTGATTACTTCAATGGAATTATTAGCACAAAGGAAGATTTCTCAGGTGAATGAGGACAGCACAAACATGCACGTTATATTTCCGAAAACTATAAATAGCAAGCCAAATCATTAATGCAATGAGTTCTTCCAGTGTAAGTCTCTTATCCCCTGCTTTTTGAAGAGAACTTATGATGAGGGAGAATAGTTTGTGGTTATAAATATATTCACACAGAAAAATTAATGAGCTGTGGAAACTGTCACAGAGATAGTCAAAGATAGATTTTCCAGAGATGGATTTGCATATATTTTTGATACCATAAACAAAGATTTTTGGCTACTGAAGCAGAAAAAAAGTGAAAAAATCTTCTGCTAAGATTAACCAGAATGCAAATAATTTAAAAAATAGAAATAAAAATCCCAGCCCAAAACAGCTGATCATGCTTTCTTTTTTATTTTTACATATATGAAAGGAATATCCTGGGTTCAATTCAAAAGGCTGGAGGAAGTCA
The DNA here is from genome assembly GCA_013397935.1 of Dasyornis broadbenti. NCBI lineage: Eukaryota > Metazoa > Chordata > Aves > Passeriformes > Dasyornithidae > Dasyornis > Dasyornis broadbenti. Next base: position 425,802 of record VZRN01004653.1, on the reverse strand, counting down.
CATAGCCTCCTCCACACTTCTTGGAAATCTCATCCATGATGAGAGAGAGCTGTGTCCCCAATCAGATCTTCCACTCTTTTGCCTGAGGCTGTGATTTGACATGACAGTGGGTTTGGTGACAATACCGCACATGTTCCCACTCCTTTGACTGCTCCAGCAGTTGATCCATGACAATTTGTATAGTGACACTGTTACTGGAATCAAGGATGGCTCTTGCAGAAAAATCAGTTTGCAAAAAAAATGTACCTGATTGTTTTTTACTCTAATACAAGTGGGTTCATTGCACTGGTTCATGGCACACCTGGATGAGAAGACAGCAAGGAAAGATTGAATAGACGTAATTGGTAATTAATAATTTATTGCTTCAATTGTGAACAAAAATACCTTTATGTATATTGATTTATTATTTTTCTCTCCAAGAGAAGTTTATGTGAATGGAAGTCATGCAGTGTTTGTCAGACAGAGCCTTATACTCACAGCAGGAGTAGTAATTGAAATAATGGTTTCCTACTATCTTCATATTTACTTACAGTTTCAGAAAAAATCTGCAGAAATGTAGGACACCATTACGGCCTAAAACCAGATATACTTATAAAAGGACAAGGCCTGAAGTTTTTGAGAGATTTCTCCCAGAAGAGCAAAGAAGTAAAAGTGTGGCTATGAGATTTAGCACATCTTTAATTCTACTGATGTCCAAACCAGCACAGAAGTGCTTTCGAAATGTGTATTTTTGTGTTTCCTCTCTTCTTTTCCCAATTGTCGCAGATCATCAAAAGTCTTGAAACCATTTACAATTAATCTCATGACTCCCAATATTTAAAGATGAGTTCAAGAATTTTACCATTTGATTTGACATGACTTGGGCAGCTCACTTAAATTAAATCAATGACTAACATTTTTGCAAATGTAGTGGAACAGGAATCTGGAGAAACAGAACAAGACATGGGGAAGCTAGAACAAAAATATTGTTTGTTTTCTAATAGATGACTAAAGATGGGCTTACCCTCTGGAATCTGATATCTAAGTGAAAAAAAAAATCTATCTTAAAATCGTAAAATAGCTCTGATATTACGTATTTTAATTTACAATTTCAAATTCCATTAATTTTTTTTGTTGTTGTTGTTCCAAGAAAGTTACAAATGCACATCCAGGGAAATTCCTGCTGCCCATGGTTATGATTTTCCTGTAGAAGCAAAGGAGGATTTAAACAAGAATTAGTCAAGATCAGAAATGAAATTACATGAAATTCTCTGAAATATTTTAACTCCTAAACTATTATTTCATGTTTAGTTAGTATTCAGTTGCATGGCTGGTAGTCAAAGAGAATATAGAGAGATAATTGTTCTTCCTTATGCACTCTCTACAGTAACAGGATCTGTGTACTGTGATACAGTAAAAGGAGAGCATTCCTTTGTCTTATGCAGAAGACATCTTAATAAAATATAACCTTTTCTTCTTTGTCTAATATCTTCTACTTTATTTTTTACAGAGTGTGCTTTTTTCTTTTCTTTTTTCCTTTTTNTTTTTTTTTTTTTTTTTTCCTTTTTTTTTTTTTTTTTTAACTGTATTCTCTGCTCATGGTGATTTCACACTGCTTTTTCTTCACTGACTTTGGAAGAATTGCATGTGAGTTACATGGGTGCGATTTACTGGGAATGAAGCCCATTATAGATAATTAACTGTAGTGCATTGTTATAATTCTTTTTATTTAAGAGAATTTTTTCCTCCCTTTCCCCAGGGAGTGTGTTCCATCTGCTCCAGGATAGGAGGTAGAAAGGGAAGCTATTTATTTTTCATGTTTTTAAAGGCACAGAGAGCATGAAGAGGGTTAGCTGGGTCCCACTGTTGTGAGACCTTTTTTCTTCCTGATACTGTCTGGATTGCTGAGGCATAATTATTGTGGCCAAGGACAAGGTCATCTTGGAGATCAACAAGCCATTAGAAAGCGGCTGAGAAAGCATGAGAACAGTTTAGACATTTAACTGAAGCATGGACATCCTTGCCCCAAATCCCTTCTGAGACTTCTGCAGGTAACCTGGATCCGTGTGCAGCCTTTTTGCAGGCAGTGGTCATGAGACACCAGCTCAGAGTCTAAACTACATCCCTCCCTTTCCTTGGTGTGACAGATGCCCCAAGGCAGTTCCTCATGCCACGCAGCTGCTGTTTCCTGGGTTTGTCAGGGCAGACCAATGTTCCTCCATGCTGAGCTGGGTACCTCAAGTATTTTCGTGTTCACTCCCTTTGTTCGCCCGCATCATGCATTTGTATAAGAAAATATCTTGAAAAGTATCTCGAAAGCTGGCTTGTGTGATTGGACTCATGCCTGACCTTTGGGACTTTGATGCTTTATGGAAAGTGAATGTGTTAAAGCAGCTCTCTTGGGGAGGGTGTTGTTCGATGACTTCAGGGGGCTTACTGAGAAAATTCCAAGGCTTTTGCCCTTCCCTTAATAACAAACATCATCTTCTTTTAAAGTGTGTTGGTCTGAACAGAAAGAAAGGGAAGGCCCGGGAAGACAAAGCCCTGAGAGTTAATTTGGATACACTTTTCATACATTTGAAGCAGATATAAAGCATGCCAAAATTTCTCCTGCGTGTTGGTTTCCTGTGGTTGATTTACAGGCTGTGACAGAAAATCCATTTCTGTTCCTGTAGATGCTAAATTCATTACCTTGCCACAGAATTCAGATTCTCCACTTCTCCTTGAACTTCAGCTTGTTACTATGGCAACCAGTGCCAGACAATATATTTTTTCTTCTCACTATTTTCCATTGGTATGGTTGCATATTGCTGTAAAAATAGTATCCTTTTGCAATATTAATTTAAAAAATACACAAAAATCACTGTTTTTTGTTAAAAACCTTCCCCCTATACTGTGATTTTAAGACATACATTACATATGCAGAATAAGTCTGATTAATCACAATAAAATCAAAACTTTATAAATTAACAGGGCATATTTTCCTTACTGCTGCACTCAAAAAGCTTTTTTCCCCCTCTTTCTTCTTTCAAACCTTCCAACAGATGGGCATTTTAGGTTACAGTAAAATGCTTTTTGAAATGGATTGTATTTTTCTTCAATAAATAACTGGTCACTCTTCCTTATTTCAGATGTTGCCTCCTCTCTACAGCTGTCAGAAGTATTCAGAGATTAGCTTGCCAGTAAAAGTCCGTGCCGTTTTGAGTTCGCCTCTCTCTGAAGTCTTGTTTAAATTCCAAATTGGTTTCTGAGGGGGGAGTATGTCTGTTCTTTGCTACAAGAAATCCAAGGAACGTCAGGAGGATGGAAATGAAATCAGTCAATCAATAGGTTGCCCTTGCTCTCCTGAATGAGATGGAAGGCTGATAAACTAAGGCAAGTATTAGATGATTAGACTGATTGGCAGCGTCCTGGCCAGAAACAGCAGAGTCTGTAAAAATGAATAGAAGGTATTCAGGAATTCAAGGTTTCAAGAATAATGAAGCTGGGACTAATTTAGTAGTAATGGTTGTAATGCATTAACTGAAAAGATGCTTATCTGTACATATAATGTATGGATGATTATGTTCCTCCTTCCCTTATATTATTAATTTAAACCAACAGATTCTTAGCACGAGTGCACTGCATGAGCCTGAGACTTGTACACAGAGTTGCACAGCAAAATACCTACGCAAGGGAGGTGTTTAAGTGGCAAAAGCTTTCAGTAAACAGGGTTTTTTGCTTTTCATGCAGAGCATGGAATTATGTTACTCTGCATCTTCCTTTCCATGTCTTCCACTAGTATTTAATATTTCAATTGGTTTTGCTGCACCATTCTTACTACAGTGCATAAGGGGGAGACAACTGCTAATAAATGGATTTTCTTGACAGCTCTATGAGATGAAAACATACTGATATCCAAGCTTGTGGATGTCATCTAAGTGACTTACAGCCCAAACTGTACAAGACAAGTCATCTGAGAAGCACGTGGACTAATTTACAGAGCTTTTAGATTTGTGTGTTGCACATCCAGGGCACAGGCATTCCCTGACTGCAGTTACAGCTGCAGATTAACCCTTTAAAAGAGCTTAATTAGCAACACAGTCCTGATGATTCACAGAACATGACATACCATGTGCATTAACTCAGGTAGGAATCCTGTAGGAAAGTTATAAGACGATCATGAACCTAAAATTCATACTTAAGTGCCTTAAAAAAAGTACTTAATTGATGTCAGTGTATCCTGTTTAGTTCTGAAAGTCTCTAGTTTTTGATTACTTAAATATGAAGCTGTAATATTACTTTAAGGCTTTGTTAATGGATACCTAATTTCTTTCCCCCTGCCTTTTCTCTC
>VZRN01004653.1:406880-421433 GCA_013397935.1 Dasyornis broadbenti | reverse complement strand
TCTCTGATGAGGTCAGGATGAACAGTGAGAGAATAGAACAGACAATGGAATATTTCTCACCTAATACTTGATGTTCATAGGTTAGGCCTCTAAAGCTGAAGCATGCACATCCCTTGGCAGTTGATGGGGAAAAATGCTGTCCTTCAGGGTGCCTTACGCCTGAGATCTGAAATAAGTTGAAGAAAGAATAAGGTCTTTGCTTAACATTTATCATTTTGAGATTACCATGAACATCATTTTTTTCCCCCAAGAGGCAGAAGGATGTTCTTCAGGGCAGATTTACTATCTCACACATTTGGGCCCAGATTCTTTAATCTTGACCCTCTCTTACCTTTCATTACTCTATACTGATACAAATATGTGACTGTGTCATTTTTTGCACAGTCATTTGTGGGAATGTTTGCAAATGAAATGAAAATTATAAACTTTCCTGGAAAGAGACAGCTTCTAGGCCTTTCAAGCACTTACATTTCACTAGCAGTTATATTGCTCATTTTTATTCAATAACTACTCCGAAATTGAATGTTCCAGGGTTTGACACTACACAAATAAATGCCACTGAGAGCAGTACATCTGGTTTCAATAACAACGGCAATAATTTCCAATATTTGTTTTCATAATGAATGACCAGAGTCCAACAGCATTACTGGTGAGAAGAGCACCGAAAGTGAGAAGGGCATATAATTTATTACACATACAAAAACCGTGTTAAAAGAACATTATTAAGGTTGTAGAGTCAAACACTTGAGACTTAGGAAATGCCAGAATTAAGGTGGTCTGTGCAACTTTAATTTGACCTCGTCAGTGTATGCCTCCAGATAGTCTTTAGTTACATGAATGTATGTGATTTCTCTCCAAGACACCCACCTCAGCCAGTGCACAGAAAGTGTAAGTTGCCCATTTTAGGAACAGCCTTGCAATACTTATTTTCTTTCTCGTGTCTGGCATGTGATACTTTTGCTCTGCACCACGCAAACCTCACGAAAGGAAAAATGGTTCATTTCCTCCCGTACGGTTTTGTCTTGCTCATCACTGCTGCAACTCATTACTTTGTAGCACTATTTTTGAAGAAACCTGTGTCTGTGTTAGCGAGTCTTTGAGGCAGAGAGGGTACTGATGACCTAGCGTTCACACTGCGGGGGATTTGCTTCATCTTGTCAGCATATTTTGAATACCTGCGAGCAGTTGGGGAACATTAGGTAGAGGCACCAGCAGAGCAACCTTCCAGTTTAATCTCACCCAAAAAAACCAAACCTGTGTGCTGCAGAGGAGTGCAGGAATGCAAACCAAAGCATGGCGAGTGGGAATGACTGGGAGATCCTCTTCAAAACCACACTGCAGCTCAGACCTAAGAGGTTGTGGTAGGCACATGCTGTGAGAGGACCATCTGTTTTACAGATGGAGGAACCACACACACAGAGGTTAAAACAAAAAGCATCAACTAATTTTGGGTGTGAATGTGAGATAACAGAAATTTAGTCCCTTTAGACCTACCACTTAGAGCAGTCCCTTCTCTGCCTTTCTCTGACATTGCCTTGCTGCAGTCACAGACCCATGGACCTGATATTTCTCTGTCTTAGTATTCCTTCCCTGTTTTAATTAAAGCTGACCCCTCACTGCACACTAAAATCAGGAAGACATATAGTCTGCTCCTTTATTAGAACACTACACCCAGCCAGGGCAAGGGTCATGGCACAGCTTGCTCCCACATGGCTTTATTTTCTTCCTCCCTCACAGTAGTCCCGGAAAGCCTCATCCATATTGCTTACTGGATACATACTCTTGCTTGTGTTCTCCTCAAAGCTGTGACTGACCAGCTATCCTTGCTGGGACTATTTTCTTGTCTTTGGCATGGATAACCTTGCAGTTGCCATAGAACAGGGACTATAACTCTGTTTTCTTCCCTTACCAACATCACATTTCCCATATGGGGACTATGAGCTCATACTTTTTTCCAAGTCCACAGAGCTTGAAATAAATCCAGCTGTATATAGCCAGGAAATTCCAGCACTTGGTATTTCCATTTCCTTAAAACATTCTATTTGTTTTATCTGCATTTAATTTCTTCTGGAGGTTGGGGCTGACAAGTTGCTGATCTGTAAACTTTGCTTGGTTTCATCCCCAGAGCACCATGAACTTTCTCTGTGAAGGACAGATGCATGCTCATTAATACCCATGTAGCTTGCACATTCCTCATCATGCAGTGTGGGAGCGTGGATTTTCTAATCCCTCATGCACAGATCACAGTGGTAACAAAGAAAGAAGAAGAAAATTACTTCTTTGTAATGTAATCGGTGCATTTGCTGCCACATTGCCCCAGAACAGTAGCACATCTGATACTACTCTGAGCTTGGACTTGACATTCAACAATCAGTCAAATTTTCCAAATGTCCAGTATGAGGTATGCTGATGTTTAACAGGCAGTCAGAACACCTATCCTAAAACAAACAACAAGTAACACATCTTATTAAATTGCATTACTTCAGCTATACTGAGCTGCTTGTTTTTTAATCAAATATCATAATGCCAAAATAATGACTAAAAGGAAATTGTTAGAAACACTTCCTTGTCCTGAACATGATGCAAAATGTTCAAGTAAATGAAAATCTTCCTGTCTACAAACCACAGCAATAAACCACCACCACTATTTTTTCATAGTGGATCATCATGCCATACGGGTTTTTAATAAAATATATGACCTATTCCAAACCTTGGCTATTGCTCTTATCTATCATTTGTTATAAAGACAGCAGAAATGTTTGATTTCTCTCATTAAACTGAATCCATTTCTGTCTTTAGGTTATTACTCTTTCAGAATCACATCTACCACATTCCCAACTGGTTTTAATTATCTTTCTTTCATTCTCTTTCTCAATATGCTTTTTTTCCAAATGTTTTAAATTGTTTTATGTTGATGGCAAAGCATCTTGCTGGGGCATGTTTATTGAAACATGCTACTTAAAAAGCTAATTATAGGGTAGATGATATTTTTCTTTTAGCAAATGCACTTGACTATTTCCATTTCTTGGCATAAAGAAATAATTACCAACCATCTTGAATGCCATACCGTGTATGTGTGTGTGAGCTTGGTGAATAGATGCTGAGGTTCATGACCCTGCTTTGGTATCCCTTAGATAAGGAAAGACCTTTAATTACTTTGGAAGGACACTATGAATAAGTGGTAACAGAAACAAGGAAGTAGGAGATTATTCAGAACTGTTTTGTGAGAAAGATATATATGGAAGGGTCTGTATAAAAATTTAAAAACTTGGGCTAGTTTCCAATCTGATATAAAGCTGTGTGGTGTGCTAGATTTAGTCAGAATTTACTAAGATTTATGCTGGGAAATATGACCCAGATAGCTTTGTTTCCTCATTTTGTTTCCTCTCTTACTTGTCTGCTCATTTTCCAGCTGATTCTACTGGTGGGTCTTTCCAAAGAGGCAAACATGGAAGCAACCAGGGAGGGAAAAAAAAAGCAGAAGGTTAACACCCCAAATGAGAGCAGCGGAAGTTATTCCACAGGTTAAGATGAACATGTATGGCAAATGCACACCACTAACACAGGGTTTGGAGAAGACTTAACATCTTGTTTTCTGGTGGTTTTCTCTAAGTCCTACTTCTCTACCATTTTCATTATACATAGGAAAGAAATTCCCCTTTTCTTTCCCAGATCACCTCATAAAGAAGGCCTTGATTGCTATTTAGCACATCTTCAGCAGCTGAAGGAGATGTCAGTGCCACATGAGCAAAGAGTAGGAAAGCTCATGGTGAGAACATTCTGGAGTTTTAAGTGCCAGAGTATTTTTAAACAAAACAAATGGTAGCTACCTCATACTGTGGGTTTAAGGTTTGCTATTTTCAGCTTTCTCCATTTTATTAAAATAAGTGTCCCCAGCATTTTTGGCCTGTCTGATTTTAATTTTCTCACATTAAAAGAAAGTTCCAAGAAACACAGAAGCAAGAACAAAACCTGGTGTTTTTTTTTTTTTTCCACCAAAGTGTTTGCCTTTTAGGATTAGCTTCAGACAGCTTAATTTAGGTGCTCAATTCAGATGTCTTGCTGCCTGAAAAGGAGTCATCCAGAGATGACGGATAAATACTTGGGATTGATGCGTGTGCTCACCAGAGGGACAGAACATGGTAGCAACCTCTCTGGAGCTCATGAGATTGAACCAGAGCTATGCATTGATTCTCCATTCCCATCACACAGGGTGCAGAGTGCAGAGTTTCATGGAAGAGTAGGTGTTTGACTGCTGTGCTTATGTTTCTTTGAACTGGCTATGGGAAAAGAACAAGATCCTTCCATGCCACATCACTCAGTCATGAGAGGGCTTTGCAGGAGTGAGGCAACCTAATGACTCAGACAAGGCTGCCTTTATGCTCTTGCAGGTGTCTAGGTTGAGGTATGTGGGGGATTTCATAGACCAGCCTCAAACTAGGTTTTAGTCACATAACAAAATATTTGCTGTGCCTACTTAGCACTATCATACCAAAAACATGGCAAACATGGAAGCAATGAAAGGCTGAATAACAGAATAACACCTTTTAAAGCACATTAATAAAGTTTTCAAAAATAAAAGTAAGTGGAATTCATTAGTCTAAAATACAACCTCTAATCTTTTAAAGGCTGGCATAAGCCTATAATAATAGATTTTGGAGTACTTAAATGATCGTATAATACCAAAATGTTTATATGGGCATGCATACAACAAAATTTTAGACCTGTTGTGCTTTTCAGAATGATCTAATGGCTGCTGCACAGAAGCTGTTGTTAGAACTCATAGGCTCTGTTTCTCTTTTCTGCCAAGATTTACAGCTAATGAGATGCTATTTTCTGTACTCCTTGGCTAGTGCAAAACTGTATTTGTTAGGCGTTGTTTTTATGACCTAAGATTTACAATTTCTAATGATCATCTGCAAAGAAAACCTTTTATTCACTTAAGCACCATGGGAGACTGTATGTAACAAAATCCCCATGTAATTTTCACTACAGAAACATTGCTGCTTTATAGCCACTGTGATTTTTTAGGCTTACACAAAGAACCAAATCCTGACCCCTTGGCTTGTGCTAGGCAAAAGCTTTGCAAGCATCCCTGTAGAGTAGATTTTAATTTTTATGAATGATTCCCTAAGACTTTGGTGAAGCAGAAGTAGTCTGAAAACTGATAAAAGTGGAATGAGCATAATTTGCTGGGAATGAACATCTCATTTCCCAATGCTAGGGAGCAAAGTGGTCTATTGTATTCAGGTGTGTTGAATTCAGTCTGGTTACTTGAAAATAGAATTACTATGCTAAGTAAAAGCATCAGAAACTGTCCCAGAGGAAAAAAAAAAGCCATAAAAAACTTATACTATGCCTGAATTTATATAATTTACAGTAACTCTAGACTCAGTGATGATTCAAAAATAATTTTTAAAAAAGATGTTTCTGGAGTTAGGTGATAATTCTGAGAATTCACTTTCTTTCCTTTTACACTTGTATGTTTGGAAGTTTATGCGATGATTTCAACTCACATAGATAAGACGTAATGCTTGTTACATTAGTATTTTGAACAGGTTTGGTATAAGTGAATGGGTGCTGGTTTTGCTTGGACCCAGTTTTTGGTAGTGGGGGAGGGCCACAGAGGTGGCTGCTGTGAGAAGCTGCTAGAAACTTTCACCATGACCAGCAGAGCCAATCCCTGATGGCTCTGAAGATGAAGGACATGCCGCTGGTCAAGGCTGGGCCGATTGGAGAGGTTAGTAATATCTCTGTGATAACATATTTAAGAAGAAATCAAAACAAAGTAGTCATGCACTTCCTTCTAGCCAGAAAAGGAGGAGCAGGTGAGAATATGTGAAGGAAAAATACATGGAGAAACTGAGGGCCAAGAACCCTCTGCAGGCCATGGTGATGACCATGGTGAAGTGGGTTGTGCCCCTGCAGCCCATGGGATCCACAGGGGATGCTGAGATCCACTCAACAGCTGGTGGGGAGGTGCCCAAGCTGGAGCGGGTGGATGCCTGGAGGAGGCTGTGGTCCAGCAGGAGTCCCAGTGGAGAGGGAGGCTTTGCTCCCGAGAGAGAACAGCCTGGCCTCGAAGGTCTGTATCCCGTGGATGAGGGACCCACACTGTGGTAGTTTTGGGAAGACCATCTGCCTGTTGGGGGAGCTCAGGTTGCAGCAGGTGTGTGTGTGCTGCTGCTTGTGAGATGGACCCATGCTGGAGGAGTTGGCAGAGAGCTTTGTCCCATGGGAGAGACCCCATGGCAATGCAGGAGAAGGACTCCTCTCCCTAAGCAGCGGAAGAAAATTTTGGTGATGGACTGACCTAAACCTCCACACTCTGCCCTGCCCTGCACAGTTGGTGGGAAGGAGGGAGAGGGGTGAGCAGAGAAACGGTGTCTCAAGGGTTTATTTTCCTTCTCATTATCCTCCTCTGACTCTGTTAGTAATAAATCACTTTGTAACTTTAAGATGAGGCTGTTTTGTCCTTGGAACATTTTCTCCCTGTTCCTTATCTCAACTCATGAGCCCTGTCTGTGTTAACTTTTTTCCCCCTCTCCTCTGCCCAGCTGTGGCATTTGGCCAGGGTCAAACCATAACACAGTAGTTTTTCAGTAAATTGCTCAGACTGAAATCAAGATATTGACTTCTTGTGATTTCTACACATTTTTTGTCTTGTGGTCTCAACTCTAGAGTAATGCATGGTTACATCTTTTGCATGTCTTTTTGAGCAGATAAACCAGTAAGAAAGGGCAAGAATCCTCTGAGACATTGCTCTTGTGACACCAGACAGATGCTGTAGCATATCCAAGATAATGACGCAGTATTGACAGTGCCATCACCACAAAGGCCAACGACAAATATGTGAATGTGCTACTCCATTGTAGGGGCTCAAGCATTTTTCTTCCAAAGTTCAGCCCTCACAGGCTTTTATTCCAGTAAGAGCACAGATTGGCCTAAGTATATCTAAAGCATTCATGGTTTTATGTTTTTATTGTAGCAAGAAAGTAATTTTCTGGACCTGGATCTTTTACAAATTTTTGATTTTGACTATCCCACTCTCCTTTAAATTCTAAATAACTCTAATGACAATGCAGTGAAGGTTTTCTTTCACACAGGTTTAAAAGACTAATTGGTCTCAACTGTAATATGGGCCCTTTACAATCAGCAGGTATAAGAAATTCCTCTGGCCACAATTCATAGACCCAGACTCTCAGTATGGGTTCTATAAAATCCACCTGGCCAGTATATTTGCTTCCTGGGATACCATAGACCTATAAACGTGATTATTTGGGAGCTGAGCACAGGTTTTCAGATGACGATTGAATGTGTCAAGAAACACTGTACTAAATGTACTAAACCTGTGAGTATTGCATTTTGTCTTAATTGAACTCACTATTTTTTTAGGTAGTCACTACTGTCCTTACACCTGGCTTTGAGCTTATCCCACAATTGCAGCCACTCTGATGAGAAGAAGAGCATATTTACCAGATGGAGTGTTTGGGTGGCTAGCTTTGCTTGAGGCACGGGGGAAGGTCAGGTGGACATGTATGGGGGCATGGCAGTCATGTGTGAAATTTTCTGAAGGGATGGGATGTGTCTTTAAGACCACAACCGAGAATTTTGTGAATTTCTACAAAAGAGAAAAGTAAGACAAAAGTCTGTGTCTAGCAAATTGCAGCCAGTGAAAAAGCACAAAAGACCAGAGCACTGTAACTATTGGGAACACTATATATTCTGTTTGCTGCTCTTTAGAGAAATAAGGTAAACCCATGCCCACCCCAAACCATAAAAACCCCCATCAAAACATGTATAAAAGCATGCCATACCATGTGCTACTGCTGGTTTTTTTGTGTGTTTATGTGGTTTTAAAATCTAATTCGACATTTTCTTCTAACAAAGACAAGTGTTGCCTCACTGATTCTGAGAAGACAGCTTGTTTGATGAAAATTTGTACAACACTGAATGAAGTTTGAAGTCATGGTTTATAAGGCTGGTACAATCAACCAACCAACCACCCACCCACCCAAATATGACTAATTCAGACAGCTGTTTCCCCTTTATAATTTATGCACATGTTGAAAGATATGCTCTATTAAAAATCTTTACTCATTGATTTAGGGTGTGTTTAATCCACAATCAGAGAATTTGGTAATGCAGTGTAGTGATTTCTGAACTAGTTTCATGCTAGATATGCTTTGGGTAAATCAACCTCCACAATATAAACCCTGGGCAAGAAGCTGAATGTATACCTCGTGTATCTTGACTTCATTCAGCTGTCGCTTCTTGGATTGTTATGTAATCATTGTCTCAACTATTTGGCCACCATTTATACTAAAATCATTCATATCAGTTCATCAGTACAAAAGTGCATTGGTGTTGCCTTCATGTTTCCAAGGCCTAGCCTTTAAGCTGGGAATTCCTGCTAAGATTATTATGAAGAGATGAAAAAATGCTGACAAATGGTGATGTTGGTAGGGACATACCGGGAGTAGAATAAATTGGTACAATTGTACCATTGAGTACCTTCAGAAGACATCACCCTCACAGAGCCTGCTGAATAGAGAAGCAGAGTTATTTCTACATTGCATTGCAAATTCAAGCAAGAGGACAAGTTACCATGCAGAATGAGGACAGGAGTTTTGGTATAAAGGTTCATGGATCTCCGCAAACAAAAGCACTCATATAGCAGAAGACAAAAGAAAAAATTGCTCAGCAGTGCAGGAAGGGGCAGGATATATGTTCGAGAATGTGGGTTAAGATTCAGCAGCTGAGATCTAAGTCATTGCAGGTCACAAGAAAAAAAAAGATTGGACCGTGACTGTCCAGTTCCAGATGGAAAATGACCCATGTATTCAAGATATCAAGATATTCAAATCCTGGAGAATGTAGCAAATGGAGTCAGGCCCACTGGGGCTTCTGGAAAGTGGAGGTAATGTGGGAGATTCAGGAGGCATGTTTTAATCCTTTCAGTCCTCAAGAGAGGCAGACTACTATATGAGAGCAGGAATAAAATAAGCACATAGACGATCTTTAGTTCAACTCCTTTGAGCTGCTGATTTTGTGACATTTTTAGATTATTCTAGGGTTACTAGAGCTTCATTCTTTTAGATCTTGTCACACCAGTGTTGGAGAACCCAGTAGTAAGGTCCTCATTGAGCACACTGAAAGGCTCTGCCCCATTTTTATTGGGTCATAGTCTGATTTTCCAATTTTTTATAGTTTATTTGGTTCGTAGATGTTTTTTGGGTTTGTGTGGGTTTTTTTTGTTTTGTTTTGGTTTGGTTTTTTGTTTGTTTGTTTGGTGTTCCCACGTTCTCAGGTCTGGCAATAACAATGATATTTGTTAATTAGGTGCCACTGTGGTGTGATTTTCCAAGGACAGATACAAATATCAGCTTTGGGAAGAGCAGAGAGCCATTGTACATTTCAGGGAAATATTAACCTGAGTTCTAATCAAGGAAAATTAATGACTAACAAGGTGCTTTTGGCTAGCAGGAGAAGTTTAAGAAGCTGGGTGAAGAATGATCATTGTATGATTAAATTTCCATTTATCTCTAATGCGAGCAGCAAAATCCTCATTCAAGGGAGATGAAAAATACCTTCCTTAAAATGTACTTTCACTCTGAAACTGATAGTGGTGCTGCCTCTGATTTTCAAAAGCACCAGTACAGCCAGCGTTGTGGTTTTCCAAAAGAGCTAAGAAGCTGGTGGTGTTACCGCTCCCCGGCACACAATCACCTTTCACAAACCCCGCTGTGTTACAGAACAGTGCCTTGCCTCTGCCCGACATCAGACTGGCTGAGCCCATGTTGGCAGCCTGTGTCTGAAATGTACCTTTTGTTACACGCCCAAGCTTCCTGGGCAGGTCACCGGGGTAAGACCTTTGCTGGGGGTATGCCCATGCCACACCCTGTACACTGCCCGTGAAGGGCAGCAGTTTCCACGCGTAGGAAAGAAAAGGTGGTGATGGCCCTGTGGCTGGTGCAGGAGAAAGATGCTCTCTGTTCCTGGGACCCCTTTGATAGCTGGTTTTGGTGGGGTGAGGTGTAGTCACATGGAGGGGGTCGGATGGGAGCATAAAGAAGGAAAGACTTAAATGCTACTTCTGTGTGTGCAAGTGTTGGTTCCAGATAATGTGCTGCTGCTTTTGAATTGCAATGATACAGGAACGATATGGATCTTCCTGCTTCCTGCTTTCAGTAGCCATCTTTTCTGAGTGAAAATCTTCTCTTACCATGCCCCAAGCTTACCGTGCAAGCTTTGGAAATTTTGGTGCATCGTATCACACCGAAAAGTCCACGAAAACAGCACACATATTTCCAAACCAGACAGTGCCATAAATATTTTCCTTCATGCTTGCAAAAAGGAAGCTTTCAAGTGTACCTGAGAATTCTCCTCCTTTCCCTGGCTTTATGGATGTGGGATTTTGCTTGCAACAACAGCTCGTCTTCTGCATGGGAGCCTCCGTCACATTTTCACTCTGTGCCAATCCATCCCCCGTGGAGTGAGTTTATAGCAACCAACAATAAGTGGAGAGGATTGAAGCAGATGTAAATAAAAGGCTGGTGAGCATTTTTAGCTCAAAACAATGAACTGTGATCACTTATTTTCTAAGCAGGCTGAATGGCAGAGCTTGTACTTCTTCTTGATCATCACTAATAAAATAAAAATTTATTAAAATGTTTTAATTGCCAGAATTAAATATCTGGCCCCAAATAATGTCGGGTGCTTCTTGCTGCTCCTTATGAGTTACTTTGTATGCTGATTTTCTCAAGAATAATCAGTGTGTCAGATATTTTGGACTGATATTTTATTTTATAGTTAAATGTGCAGAGATGTATTTAAGGTATCTGATACAGTGAAGTTGTCCATATGTGCTGCATTATGTATGATAATGCGTATATTAAAGAGTCTTTTATAGTCTCACGTTAAATTTCCATTGTGTAGGATGATGTATTATTTATTCCCACACTGATTTCCACATACATGTGTGCAGAAGCAAATTTGCATTTGTCGTCTGTCTGATATGGTAACAAGCACACACAAGCACATGCTTTGAGTACAAATGGATAGATATCAAACATTTTCTAATATTCTCTTAGCAACAGCATTTTGTTATTGATCACATCACAAATGTGAAACACTTATTCAGCATAAAATGTCTCTGTGCTTTCTGCATTGGCTGCCATTTTTTTTTCTTCTTTCTTCAGTTCCTCTGACCTCCCTTGGGAAGGCTTTTATGCACGTTCAGTATGCTCACACAACTATTTCTACCAGCACTGTTACCATAGAAACAGAGTGATTTCTTTTTTTTCCACCCTCCTTCCTGTCAGGATTTGGACCTAGTGCCAGACCTTTCCACTGTTAGCAATAATATTTTTTCAATATTTGGACAGATCTTTTAAAGAAAAAAGTCTGTTTATATTTTCAAGATGTGGTTCTTTGTTTCAGGATACAAATTTTCAGGTACTAACATCAGCCAATTGATTCACATACTTCAAGGAGCCAGACAGTGCTTTCCTTTGCAACATTTAGACCATGACATTTTGTAAGGAAGATGCCAGAGTTGCTTATTAATTGTAGGCTTCAACTCAGAATGTGAATGAAGGGATTTATGTAATAGGTCAGTGGACTGTGTCTCACGTTTCCATTTTTTTTAGCGCTCATTTTCAACACGTTTCTTTGGTATTCACACAAATAGCTTCCTAACCACAGAGACATGTAATTAATTAAGATATAATTTGCAAGTTATTGATTGGCATAATTTATAGTTCTCACATTAGCAGTTTCCTCATATAAATTTTTAAGAATTTTAATTCTCTGACTACATAACATATTGATTTATTTAATGAATCTATGCTTAATTAGATACACAACAGTATATATTAATTTTATAACTATTCTATTTGGGCTGAATACATTATTGCAATTAACATGGCATAGAGAATATAGCTTTACACTGAATCAACCAGCATATTTTAAGTGTAATTTGACTTAAATCACACATGCACATTAGATCATACCTACAATTCAACACAGATATATACATCTGATAATTTTTAGTTTATATAAAATATTGTACTGAAAAGCAGAATCACAATATTTTTATGATTATATCTGATACCTGATTTCAATATCACCTTATCTTTTGGATGCAAATATCATGTAACATCAGCAAAATTCAGGAGAATGAAGAGCTAAGACAATTTGAAGGTGCATTTCTCTCTTGTCATCAGGCAAGCACCAGACCTGCGGACACTGGTCCAAAGTAACTGAATCTCCTGTAACAAAATTGGTCTCTGGTCGCCTTCTTTCCCTGCAATACCTCTTTGGCATAAGAGGTAATTATAATCATGTAAACATGAAAAACAAATTGTAGCATGTTCCAAGTGCATTTATCCTTCAGTGACAGAAGAGGGAGCAGTCCTTCCTTCGCACTGTCAGAGATCCCCCTGGCACCCATCCCCCCTGCCCATGCCCCTCTTGCCAAATGCAAACCTGCTCGATCATAATCCAGGCACGGCTGGGTTTTGCTGTGGGGGCAAGCGCCAAGACATTTTGGGGTCGAGGGTGGAGGGGGGACAGACCACCCACTTCGTCTCTGGAGGAACAAAGCTGAAATTCTTTCTGGGTTGCCACTCTCCCTAAGGATATAGTTAGATATCAGGGTCTTTGTGTCTTACTGTATATTTTTATTTGTAACAATGCTTTTTTTTTTTTTCAATATATTTTTTTTTTTTAACCCGCCTCATCACTCTACAAAGAAGCCATGGTGGTGTGTAGTCAACTGGAGTGAATGTGTGCATTCTCCAGGTCTTGTTTTTGTGAGACTTTGTCCTGCTGTTGTTCCCACTCTGAGCTGAGCAGAAACCACGCATGTCTGAATAACGGGCCCTTTCTGCCTGTTGTAATCCCAAATTGTTACAGTCTAGGGGCCAGCCATGCTGTCACCGTCACAAATTGATTTAACCATCAATTGCAGTGGTCATTAAAGCTGCTAGAAGTCCCAGCCAAGCTGATGAATTGCAGCTGAATGTGAAATGAGCCTCCAAGCCCGTTTCCCACCATCTCATATCAAAGCCTATTGTGTCCCTCCAAAGTAAAGGGTCGGAGGTTCAGCCTGGAGTTCAACAATGGGCTCAGTCAGAAGACAGAGCCCCCTTTGCCCTGGTATTCCCAATTACAGTTTTCTTTCCATACCTTATTGTGTAGTATTTGCATCCAACTAATATGTGGAATTATTGACATACCCCAGTGTCAATGGGCTTTTGAAAGATTTATCCCCCAAATATATGGAATCCCAAGCATCTGGTGGCTCCCCAGTAATGACAATGAAACGATTCCCTGGTTTTCCTCCTCTGGCAGTGTAGTCGACTGATCTGAGCTGAATGACTATCTTTACTCAGCAGAGATTAGCTGCTTCCAGGCCTCACACAAAAAAACCCCTGGGTCTGCTTCTGGAAGTCCCTATCCTTCAGATGTATTGTTCCCTGGACCTGTCTTGTTACTCATTTTTATATGGAATTTAAATCTGATAGTCTTTTGCTTAGTGGCTGTAAGTAACAGGGGAAAAAAAAGAATACTGAAAAAAATCTAATGTACTCTACCTTTTCTTCTCTTTTTTATTTCCCCCCTGCTCTGTTTTGCATTTTTGGTTTGTTATTGAGCCGCACACAGTAGGCGCTACCAGATGAAATCACATCTGATCTGTTTGAGGTGATGGTGTTTGCATGCTGGGCACACAAAAGCTGGTTTTGCCTGCAGGCACTGTCCTGTCAAAGGGTGCTTTCTCTGTGGGCAAGGGACTCTGGGGCACAGGTGACAAGAGGAGTGCAAAAAGAAAAGCTGTGGCTGTGCTTGCAAATGTACAAAGTCCAGGAAGCCTCCTGACATGCGCACAGACAAGAGAAAGTTGTGGGAGGGAGGGGGGAAGATTCAGTAAAGAGGTCACAGGTCCAGACTATTCCAATGTGTTAATAATGAGTCGGTAGACAGTTCTAGGCCTGTATTTCCCTCGGCTGTATTCATCATAGACTGGATGTCTCCACTAAATCTGTGTGGAGATGCTGTTAGCAGAGGACTAACCCACTGCTGGCCTGTGTTCCTCAGTGGCTCCCAGGGAGAACATCAGATGCCTGGTCTTGAACTTTTCATTGTCCAAAGACAGAATGAATCAATGGATAAATAAATACATATCCTTTTATTTAAGTGATTCTTTAATTCTGATGGTGTCACAGAAGAGCAGTGTTTTTGTTTAACTCTTGGATCTTTCTTACCTCTGGACTTTTCCACTGCATGTAGCAGTAAACTTTCCTTAATGGAAAATAAGATCATGGATGATTTAATTTTTTTTTTTATGTTACAAGTTCCAAGTAAAGCATCTGAAAAGTCTATCAGTGTATGCTAGCACCAACTCGTCTCCACAGAAAGCTGGACTGAATGATTAAGAGATTAAAAAATAGAGCGATATTCTGTTTGTCCAATTAATGGCCCCAGGTAGTAATTTCATGTCCCTGTGAGACATGAATCTGAGAATCTGTGATTTAAAAAAAAAAAAAAAAA
>VZRN01004653.1:341528-406796 GCA_013397935.1 Dasyornis broadbenti | reverse complement strand
AAAAAAAAAAAAAAAAAATTCCCACTCTCCACTATGACAGACTCAAGACTTTTCACTTTTTTTAAAATTTTTCTTTAAAAACTAGAAAACCAGCCCCAAATAAACAATAAAATACCAATAGGAATTTCTTCTGAATTGGAGACACCCAGGTTCAGAATCCCTCCATTTTTTTCACTGCACAGATAATTATGTTACCCATTTGATAATGTGAAACTATTCAATAATAGATTCCAGTTGTTTTCTCTCAGTTTCTTTCCTGAATAAGTGGTTATTCATTGGGCTAGAGGCACAAACTGTAGACTTTCACAAACTTGCCCTCTGCTCTAATCACTAAGCAAGAAAGCAAGGCACTATTTTGGCCAAATAAACAAAGCGGCAGTCTCAGCCTGCCTGTGCAACCTGAGTGCCAATATCCTGGGACAGGATGATAGAAAGTGAAAACTGCATCTGACATCTTGTAATCATGCTGTTCTCTATGCATATGGAAAGTGTTGAAATGCTGCAGTGTGAAGCCTGAATAATAAATGGAACAGAATACAGATTACCGTCCAAACTCCAGTAACATCAGAAGGCGCAAGTGAAACGTCTCACAAGTGCAGGTACTTTTTTACTTTTGAGACAAATTTGTACTCTGAGACCTTCCTTGCTTCTCTGCTTAGCTATTGCAAATATCTTTCTGTCTGATTTCTACTAAGTAGTAATCAGTGATATTGGAGCTCTGCTCACACAACTTTCTTGGTTTATATAAGCCCAGAAATGGGATGGTCAGGGTTCAGATAAACAACCTTTGCCCATTATCATTGTCCAGCTCCAAGGGAGCAAGGCTGCACTGAGATAAAACTTCAACAGGAATAGCGTCCCCTTCAGCTCAACAATCAAAATTGCCTCTGTGTGAACCCCTGCCCAAATCAAAACTGAGAACCGCACAAATTCCCAGGACTCAGAGCCTGCTTGCTTTTCCAGGACCTGGAAGGCTGTCTGCTGCATGATTACCTGAGGGATCCTGGCCCTGTAACATTTATAGTAGTTCTTGGAAAAGGGGT
This sequence comes from Dasyornis broadbenti, assembly GCA_013397935.1. Lineage (NCBI taxonomy): Eukaryota > Metazoa > Chordata > Aves > Passeriformes > Dasyornithidae > Dasyornis > Dasyornis broadbenti. The sequence goes on along the minus strand of VZRN01004653.1, from coordinate 405,753 downwards.
TGTTTTCTTGTGAGCTGTTGAGACACAAAAGAGTCAAGAGAGTTTCCACTCTGGTGAAGAATAAAGATGTTTATATTGCAAATTTGCCTTCCACTGAAAAAATCAACCTTGTCCTAGCAAAATTTATATTCATAAATACACATCTATAGATTTTGGTAACATGGGATTCACTGATAGACGAAGGTACCTTTTGTCCTATAGGACTGAGTCGTCCCAAGTCCACTTAGAACAAAGATTTCATTTGTAATATTCATCTACTGCAAGGAACAGACTTAGCTGTGCACAGAAAAAGTTTTTTTTATAAGAGCATTGGAGTGGAAGAAAATATTTTTCTTACAGGTTAATGTCCTGGAGCCTCTAAGCCACCCCCTTACAGCATCAACCCACTTTTTCACGATGCCTGTGATGGTACTTCTGCACATCAGGAGCCAGAGTGAGTGTGGGCAGCCACCTATGCACACCCTGCTTGGCCATCTAATATGAGCTGCTGTCTTAATGTTCACATGGGGGCAGCTCTCACTCACCTGAGCTGTGCTGTCTCCTGGCTAGTAGCTTTCACAACACTTCAAGAGCCCTGCAGACTTCTCCCCTACATGTGTGATGGAAGTGAGTGAAAATGAGCACAAACTGAAATGCAGGAGGTTCCCTCTGAAGATGAGGAATGGCTTTTTCAGTGTAAAAGTGACAGAGCACTGGCATATGTTGCCCAGAGAGGTGATGGAGTCTCCACCCTTAAAGATACTCAAAAGCCATCTGTACATAATCCTAGGAAATCATCTCTAAGTGACCCTGCTTGAGCACAGGGGTTTGGACCAGAAGACCCCCAGAGGGAGGGACTCTCTAGGGACTGTTCTGTGATTTTGGAGAAGTTTCAAAAGTTATTAGCAGGATAGACTGACAGGCAGACACACAATTCCTCTCAACAACTCTATGACTTGTTTTTGTAGGTCAAGCAGGGTAAAGACTTAGCAGAAGAGTTGTCAGGATGCAAAAGGTGGTTTCATAAGTACTGAAATATAGAGATACTGAAATTATGTTTTCAAAGAAAGGTATTTTCAATAGTACTTGTTTTTAGCTGTATGGCACTGAAGATAAGCTAATTTTCCCTCAAAGCAGACAATTACTCTGCAAGTGCAGCTGAAATTAATGCCTACATACATTCTTAACTTGATATGATTAACTTATTAACTTTTACAGTAAACCTTTTCTGAACTATGCATTCACTGTGCATTCTAGAGTTCATGCTTAATTGTACAAAATAATATATTTGTCATTTGTGTTGTTGTGATTAACAGATGTAAATAAGAGATTAATAACAGCAATAATGGCACATTAAAGAACAGGTATTTTATGTATTCAGTATTAAGGGAATAAAGACATTTATTTCACTTTATTTTGTGACATTTGTTTTACTTTTCATTTTTTCACACACAGAGCATTGAAAAGAAAAAGCACTGTAAAGACCTCCTTGAGCCAGCTGCATCTGGAATGTCACAAGAAATCTAGATCCTTAATATATTTTTAAATTTTAAGATCTTAACACCTTTGACATTAACTGTATGTGAAATCAATCATTGAAGTATTTACAATTCATTAAGTCAAATAATATGCCATAAGTGGCAATTGCAACAGCAAATTTTCCCTGTCTTCCATGGCTTTCGGAGCATGACAATCATTTGGTGGTACCTGAAGCATTTACAAGAAAATTTCCCTTTTTTTGTTTTCTTCAGATCCTGAGATCAGCTCAGTTGGTCAGACCATGGTGCTGATATCACCAAGGTCAAGGGCTGATCCCCCTACGGACCATTCAGTTAAGTGCTGGACTCGATGATCCTTCTTGTGTCCCTTCAAACTCAGAAAATTCTGTGATTTTGTGTATTGTGAAGTTTTCTCCTGAAACTTGGAGACAGTTCATTAATTTTCAACAACTACTCACAATACAAACATGACAATTGGTGTTGCAAAGCTGCTCCCTGAACCTCATTGATCTGCTGGACTTTGTTGGGTGTATCTGAACAGGCCACTAAAGCCCTTTTGGTTCTCACACTTATTATGTGTTTGTGGCTGTAGAAGTGGGTAACACCTCTGACAAGCAGAAGATGAACCCACGCCAGCCTGGTTGAATGCCCCGTGTTTCTCTAAGACCCTGCAACATGCACATCCTCATCATCCTGTCCAGGAGGCAAAGACCCCTGCTAACTTGGACAAAATATAAGCAACCTATGTGGCTCTGAGTTTTTGAGCCTGGGCTAATGCATCACTTTTAAATGTTAAGCCACCACTATGTTTCAGTGTCCATCTTTTTTGATTATATTTGTTTATTAATCTTTTTTTTTTCATATAGTTTTGCTATGACAAAGCTGTTTGGTAACATATTTTTATGTGTAATGCTGAGTCTTATGTGTTTTTAATTTCTTCTCCCCCCCCACACTTGTAGCTCTACTAACAGAATAAGAATTACTTCTCTCAGAAGCAGAAATTATATCAGTTTGGAATTCAAGAATAAATGAAACAAAGTTGTTGTCAAAACACTGTAAGCAGCACATAAATAAAAGTCGAGGTCAGTATTGCTGTGGCTGTCCACTTGTTGTCCAAAAAAAGGCATATTTCTGGGGGCAAGGCAGCAGGACCCGAAAAACTCTGCTGCTTCTGTACATGGTCAAGGTAAAAGACTTACTAAGTTAGGATTGTTTCCCAATAGAGATTGAAACAGGCATTCATACTAGAGTTCATGAAAGGGAAAAATACACTTATTCCTGTTAATTCCTTTCAAAATATCCAAATGCTTCTATGCTTTTTCAATCACTCTTTTGGGATTTCTGTTTTGGGTACACAGTCAAATTCAGCATCCTGCTTTCTTTGAGGTGAATTCCCAAAGGAAGAGTAGAAGGGGACTTTCCAGGCCATCTCAACAGACAGGGCTGGCACTCAACCCCAACCCCAACAATTCACTCAGAGAAGTGTTTTGTTTTCCATTTTTGTTGTGTTTCATGTGATTCCCAGGTAGCCATGGAGAGGCTGTGCAGACACTCCCACTGATATTCATGGTCCTATTCCATCTGCTGTATCTGAGAAGCCATCCGTGCTCTCCACTGCTGCATTTCCAGGAATGCTGAAATCATTTACCATTAAAATGCATCAAATGTAAAGGAAATGGGGTATCTAGGTTGCCAAAAATATATCATGTGGTTGGCTGTAAAAGTTGGTGGCAGGCACAGCAAATGGGATTACTGTATTCCAGTTTTGCTGCCGTGCCATTTCCCCCTGCCTCTTCAAGGAAAGTAGCATTAAGCTTTAATAAATTGATATGATCTGTAATTAAAATATCAGGCCCAATTGGCTCCTGAATATATTACTTGCCCGGGGATAGGTTCAGTGATGTGGTGACTGACATAATTCTGCCATTTGAATGTTCAGTGATTATTTTCTACTTCAGAAGCCTGATTTTCAATAAGACTTCAATTCTTAAGTCACTTGGATATTTCTGAAAATTTCATGCTCCCTCTTTCTTTTGGAAAGGAAAACACTGCAGGAAAACACAGTGTTTTGTAAGAATACAGCTAATTAAAAGGCATGGCAATGAAAACAAATAAAATTGAATACAGATTTAGACTAAATAGAAGTGTTGGGATTGAGTTTCTCACTGGCAGAATACTGCTGGCGTCAGTCAGCTTAGAGCAGGAATGAAACTGTCCCACGGTTTCTGGTTAACTTACAAAAGCAGGAGACTCTTGTGGAAACACACAAGAGAAACTCTCACAAAGGCCATTGTAGACTACTAGTGAGATAAATGTCCCTGACGTCCCCTGATAGCCCATGGGGAAAATAAGACTTCTCCAGAGGGTGATTCAGAGTGAGTGTAGTAGTATTTGGTGCTTTCTCTGGAGAATCCTCTTTCTTCCCAGGGACCGCAGGAACTCCTCTACTAGCCCCAAAGTTGCTTTTGGAAATGCCCACTAAAAAGCACAGGCAAGAAACTGATAGAAAAATCTATCAAAGCCAACAGTTTCAAAATGTTAGTTCTGAAGAGAAATCGAATCACAGTACACTTCTGCTAAGCCATGGTGCCATACCCAAGGCAGGCTCAGAGGACAGGCAGAGCTCTATCTCCTCCTTAACTGGTCTCACTCAGAGAGTTAACATTTTCCTAATGCAAATCCCAGTGTTTTCCACTTGCTGAACAACAAGTTAAAATTTTCAAATAATGGACTCTCTGCCGTAGTTAATTCTTACAGCTTCTAGGCTTGTCGCAGTGGAGTTGGGTAGTCTTTAATCCCACAGTGGCTGCTACTCTCACTTCTCCATAACTACATCCACTTCTGACAAGCTGTTGCCGCCCCTTGAGCATCTCCTCTGCATTTGTCTACTCAGAAGGTTCTTCTGTATTATTTTGGTCTTCAGTAGCAATTGGCCCTTTGGTGAAATGACTAGCATAAATTATATAACCAGGGTTTCCTGGAAATTTGCAGGACTCCATGGTTGGTCCCCTTCCATCCGTTTTGCAGAATTCTACCAGGCTTAGAAAACAGGTCATGAGAATATAAGTGCGGTAACTACCACCAAGGGCCCCTTGTATCTTCTGCTCCATCTCAGCAAGAGGTTAAATTATGCAATACAATGCTATATTTTTGCATTTTACTCTATGACATCAGTATTCTTGCCATTATAAAAACAAATCAAGTTTTCCTTTCCAAGTTTTCCTTTCTTCCCATTAAAACATGCACTACATATTTAAGATTGTCTCTTGAGAAAATTTTATGGACAAATATTACAGAATGTACAGCAGATGTTTATGATCTCCAATTCCAAGCAAGTTCCAGCCTGGAAACTTAATTGAGTCACATTTACACTGATTTCAGGGGAGGTTTGCCCAGATGAGTGTTGCCAGTTCCAATCCATATTTGTTTCTGAACTCTTTAACATTTACATTAAGTACAGATGGACTCGAACAGAATCCAAATCTTAATTAAATCAAAGTTTCAATTACCTGTCTCCAAATGCTCAGGCTTTTCTTGCGTCTAAAAAGGAAGTCGTAGATCATGAGGTGAATGTTTTTCAGAAATACTCAGAGCTGTCTCCAATTTTATTAGATGCTCGGAGGGCTCATTGTTTCTTGTAAGGGTGACATTCCTATGATCCATCTTGCCTAAATGGGGGTATACAGTAAAAATCTCTTTCTTTGTTGCCCAGAATGAGAAACCTAAACCCAGAAATTCCTGCATAAGGTTCATATATATGGTCACTAGAGGAGAAAAACAATTGCCTACTTTGAAACTTCAGACACAGAGTTAAAATACTTCTCTGACAAACCTTGTCTGTTAATGGACAGATGGTTAGAGTACAAAAGGATGTGGCTTAGATTTCTCTTACCAATATAAGCATTTTTCCATTTACATGTAAAAATTTTATAGGCTCTTGCCCGCTTGAAAATATAACAGCACATTTATCTAACAGAAATGAGGGGTTTTTTTGTACAAACTGTAACATGCAATGATTTTGGCATCGAATGACATTACAGACTGAAATGAAACAGAAATAATGAAAACAGAACCAACAGTTTGTTTGCCTTTTCCAGAAACCCTCCACTGGCAGCTCCAAATCAGAGCTTTAAAAAAAGTCTTACGTAAAAGTAATAACAAGGTCAAGATTCTGATTTCTGTAATTCGATCCATTTTACAGAATTATTTTCTTTTCCCTCATTAGAATTAAATATTATTTCTGGAGATTTGTTTATCCAAGCTGGTTTTGGAATGTAATTTACAACTAGTGGTGTCAAATCTGTTCTCTATGGGTAGGAGTTACAAAAGACTGTGCATCTATGGAGAGTTAATTCCATCTTTTCAACTAGTTCCGTAGGAATGTGACATTCATGAATGGCCTACCTCCAACTGCACAGGAGTCTGTAGATGTCTTTTAAAGCAGTGAACAATGCATCAGTGCTGGAATAAGACGGCAGAAAATCCATGGATAGATACAGCTTACAGAATGCAGTTAATTATATAAAGGAAGAAACCTCCATAGCTTCCACTGTTTTTACTATGTGGTCTATTTTTACTAAGCAAAATATTTTGCTAATTATTTTGCTAAGCAAAAATAGTGTTCTGAAATTCAATTGCTGTTGATAAGTTCATAAAAAAGACCACGCTAAAACCAGTACTTCTCTTTAAATAATTTTTCTGATGAATATATTATTGGCATGAGAATAGCCATGCTGGGTCATCACTGAAGTTCATCGAGCTCATTACCCTGTATTAACAGTTATCAATAAATTACTTACGGAGCAAATGTAAAAAATTAGGAACTCATAAGCCAAATAAGCTGTTGGTCCTGAAAGCAGACTAGTGGAAAGGAAGCTGACTACAAAGGAAGTGTTGGTGAGAGGAAGAGAGTTGTGACCGTGTAATTCAGGAGTGGACACCATAGGCGAGATTTCGGGAATAATGAAAAAGAGAGTAAGAGATGAAGGGAACCCCTAACCCTGCACAGAACCCTATGCACTTATAATTCCCTGCAATGTCCCCGTCTCAGATGACCCCCTTCATGAAAGAGAACCCCTCAAGTTTTCCTTCCTTCTCAGTCTTTCTTTACTTTCTGAAATTTCCCCTCTCCAAAACTTGTGCTGTTATTTTCATTCCTTCCTTCTTCCTTCACCAGTGTGTCTTTGAAATTCGCTCTGATGTCACCACAAAATTCAGCTTTGTGCTCCAGGGATGAAGATGAGTTTCTTTGCTTGTTTTTTTGGTTTTTTTTTTTTTTTGGGTGGTTGGTTGGGGTTTTTTTTTTTTTTTTTTTTTTTTTTTTTGGTTTTTTTTTTTTTTTTTTTTTTTTTNTTTTTTTTTTTTTTCTTTTTTTCCCCAGCCTTCAGGACAAGAAAATGTAATGCATATGCTATTGGTAAAACATGAACTGAGTTTGAGAACAAAGACGTTTGCAGCAAATCTTCCTCTGACTACCTTCCCCTGCTAACATTTTTTCAGTGGGGTCTCAGGTGCTTTAACTGGAACAGGCTGGAAGGTGATAAAAGTGGAAGAGATGCTGCCTTTTCCAATGAAATTTCTGCTGTAATTTCCCTTCATTTTCTGAGCAAAAAGCTGAGATTGTGACAGACACACAATAGTATTTTCCAGCTATGACTTGGCTTGTTTACATCAGTTGATGTACGATTTCAAACCATTTCACATCAGCATAGCAGAGAGGATTTCTTTCCTTCCTTCTAGAATGTGCAGTAAAATCTAGGAGCATTTCTGGAATAATAATGGGTAAAAAGTGATTGAGGCATAAAACTAATTTTGCTGATTTAATAGTCAGAAAAATGATTTGATGTAATTTCATATACTTGATGTTATACTGAATGACAGAAGATGACAAAGGTGTTCCATATCCTAGCAAGGAAAACTTGAGAGACTTTTTTCAATCAATATTTCATCTCATAGGCCTGATTTTGAAGGAGGTGCTGAATGCCACTGATTCCGATGGCAATGGCTATTTAATTTTGTTGGATTGAAGCCTGAACTGGTAAACTCTTCAGGGAAAGGTGATGACTTTATATCCTAAAATCACAGGATGGTTGATGGTGGAAAGGACCATCTGATTCAACCCCCCTCCTCAAGGAAGGACACCTAGTGACAGCAGGATTGTGTTCAGGTGGCTTTTTAAGATCTTCAGCAATGCAGACTGTGCCCCCTCTTGGGGCAAGCAATGCCAGGGCTCAGTCATCCTCATGGTAAAAAAGTTCTTTTCGACATTCAGAGTGAACCTCCAGTGTTCCAGTTTGTGCCCACTTACTCTGGTCCTGTCACTCGGCACTCTGAAAAGAGCCCGGCTCCGTGCTCTGTGTGCTGTCTCTTCAGATATGTATATACATGATATGATCCCTCCTGATTCTTCTCTTCTCCAGGATGAACAGTCCCTGCTCTCTCACCCTTTCCTCCCAAGAGAGATGCTCCAGTCCCTTCACTATCTTAGTGGTCTTTTGTTAAGGATTCTCTCCAGTGCACACCAAGGAGCCCAGAACTGTGCCCAGCACCCCAGGTGTGGTCTCTCTGGTACTAAGGAGAGGGGAAGGATCACCTCTCTCATTCTGCTGATAAAAATTTGCCTAATGCAGCCTAGGATACCAGGATTTTCCTTTCCGGGTTCAGTTCTCCATGTTGAACTTCAAGAAGTTCCTGTAAGACCACTTTCCCAGCTTGCTGGGGTCTGTATAGCAGCAACCTTCTGTGTTGGCCACATCTTCCAGTTATATATCATCTGCAAAATTTCTGAGTGTCCACCAAGCTCCATAGTCCAGATCCAGTCCACATTAAGAAAAATGTTCAGCAGGACTGGACAGAATATCGACCCTTGGGTACACTGCTATTTGCCAGCCTCCTTTGTGCCACTTATCATCACACCATGTCCAGGCCATGTAAGAAATAACTACAGTAAAAAGCAACTCTTCCCATGGTGGTTTGTACAATACCTAGGTTGTAGGCACTAGAGCAGAACTGGAGGAGCCCAAGGACATCTTCTTTGTTGAATGTTAAGTATTTGAAAGCCTCAGACTTCTACTGGTCTGCAATGTGGGTCATTCATGTTTTGGTGTTTTCTTTTTACATCTTAAATCTGTTGAACTGGAACTATTTTAATCCATGTGTTGGATAAACACTCTATTTGGAGAACTCTGACAGGTGATTCATTCCTTGGAAGACTAACCCTAGCATTAATTTTGTTGAGAAATATGAGGGGAATCAGGACCATGATAGAAAGGAAAATATATCTAAATTTTATTAAAATGTTATGAACACCTAAATTATCAATAATTGTAGAGCTTTCTCTACACAGAAAAGAGTTAAAATATGTCATCGGTACAATTGTAAACCATATAGTCCCTCCACTTCCTGCATCTAGTTAACTGTATTTTTTTTTTAATCAAGAGAATTAAGTGACACCTCTTGTGTGCTTGATTTTGTCTCAATGAAAAGTGTCAAATACAATAGATAACAGAGGCATCCTTGCCTTTCTGTTTTGGAGGTGCTTCCAGTTTCTAGTGTTTGCAAATTATTTTATTGAATAATTGTTTGTGCTATTTCTATCCATTTTAGAATCACAGAATAATGAAATCACAGAATATGCTGAGTTGGAAGAAACCCATCAGGATCATTGGGTCCAACTCCTGGCCCTGCACAGGACACCCCAAGAATCACACCTTGTGCCTGAGAGTGTTGTCAAAAGGCTTCTTGAGCTCTGTCAGGCTGGTGCTGTGACCACTTCCCTGGGGAGCCTGTTCCAGTGCCCAACCACCCTCTGGGTGTGGAATCTTTTCCTGATATCAAACCTAAACCTCTCCTGACTCAGCTTTGTGACATTCCCTTGGATCCTGTTGGTGGCCACCACAGAAAAGAGATCAGTGGCTGCCCCTCCTCTTCCCCTCACAAGGATGTTGAAGACTGTGATGAAATCTCCCTTCAGTCTCTTCCAGGCTGAACAGAACAAGTGACCCCAGCCACTCCACAAATGGTTTGCTCTCCAGAGCCTTCACCATCCTCATGGCCCTCCTTTGGATACTCTCTAGCTGTTTAATGTCTTTTTTGTGTTGTGGTGCCCAAAACTGCACACAGGACTCCAGGTGAATCTAGTTGAACTTAGACCAAAGTCTTCTAAGGTTATGGGGGATTCCCAGATGGACTGATCAAGGGATCCCCCAAGCTGATTTTCCTCATGCTAAAAATCAGGCTGGGTTTTATTTTGTTTTTTTTTTTTTTTTTTTTTTTTTGGGTTTTTTTTTTTTTTTTTTTNTTTCTAATTTTTTTTTTTTTTTGGTTCGTTGATTCTAGTTTCTTAGATAGAGGTTACATTAATTTAAATTCTTCAGAACAACAGAATCATTGTACAAATGGGACCTGAAGTTGTTATGAATCCCGGGCACATAGCCCAGATATGTGCATGAATAAGTCAGTGGCTGCATGCTTGTGCACACACACTCTCTTATTCTCCCTTTCTTTTTAGGATTCATTCTCTTCTACTCAACTGGTTATGTTGTTTCAATATTTTAGTTGATTGCTATAGAGAAGGCTGTAAATATACACAACGGGCTTGCCAGGTACAGGAAATACATGCGTGCAAATTTTCTAAGGCGGTGTTTTCTGTAAAGTCTCAGTAGCCAAATTACACAAGCCAACAACACAAATGCAAAGTGATGTGCTTTTTGCTGCTGCCTTTTTGAGAAAAATGGGGATCTTATTTATTTATTTATTTATCCATTTATTAATACAGAATCTGCAAAACACCTGCAATGGCAGCCTCTTCGGCAGCCTGACTGGCACCCTGGTTTCTATGGCAACTGGAAAAAAGGGAGCTAAGTGAAATGAAAGCGGTGAATGCCTCAGCTTTCCTGGTAGCAGAGGAAAAAAGGGAGGCCTCATTTACATTCTGGTGCATAAATCAGCTAAGTGATGTTTCCTGAATAATTTCTGATGGCTTGAAACTGCACATTCATAGGGAGTTGATATTTTTTTGTTAGGGAAAAACTGAAATTCCCCATAGCAGTTTATCAGTAAAAATTTGAGGTGGGGTAGGGGAAACACAGATGAACAACTGGAACATTGAGTTAATTGTTCTGTCTGCTCTAAAAATAATAAAATGGATTATTAAATTGTAATTACTAAAGCAACGGAGTTAGTTGGAAAGTTTTCTTCATCTGTGACACAAATATGTTGTGTTGAGGAAACATCTGCTATGTTAAGTGACCCACTTCTAAACAAACAGCTTCAGAAAAGGAAAAAAATCTAAATGCAAACAAAGCTCCTTTTAGTATCTTAGACAATTTCTTTGACAATAATACATTCCAAAGGGATGTGCATATTCTCTGATTGTAAGACTTCTGCCTTTTGGTTTATTGCTTCCCTCCATACAAACAGGGCCTTAATCCTGAGCCTTTGAAGTGTATTCACACTTACAAGAGTGAAAGCTAATAAACATCAAAGCTCCTCACAAATAATAAAAAAGGTATTTTTTATATAGAATTAATGCTGTTGTTGTTAAAGAGGTTTAAAGGAGAATTATTTTCTGAGAAGTACTTCAATTTTATAATTCATCTATCAATTCAGGAAAAATCACCTTAAACCAAAATAAAAATTATTGAATATCCTCAAAACACCTACCTGGCTTTGATTTTAGTCTGCCCATTAAGCATATGCCCAAATCCAGTCAGAAGTCCAAAAGTAGTCCACTATTCCCACCCTTTCAGGATGAGGCTTTGGTCTATCTGGCAGAGTGAATACAGGATTCTTGCAGAGTCTGGGAGAACCAGGCACAGATGAAGCTGGGGGTACAACAGCCCAAAGTGCTTCTCAGCTGCTCCCAAGTTGAAGGTGGCTGCTCTGAGCCTGCCAGGCTGCAGACAGGAAAGAGAACAAGTTCATGTGGGCTGCAGAGTTCAGTGCCTTTATCTCTCCTTTGATCCAAGAGTACACCTTGCAATAGAAGTGACTTCCTTAGGAGCTTCTTTGTCAAGACTATTTCAGCAAAAGAAATTAAATTCTGATTTTTCTTGTCTATGTTTAGTTCATCAGTAGTAATTCCAATGATTCCCCTAGAAAAAATGCCAAGATTTTATGGCTTTAATGTTAAGCAAGATGATATCACCTGAATTTGGTGATATTTGCTACTTTCACTTAAAGCCAGTTTACTGGAATCACAAGATCACATGAAAATACCTGCTTTAAATTTTTCTAAAAGAAACTTAAATATCTTGGTTTGAAAGCATGAAACCTAAGGACCTTGAAAACATAAGGTAAATAACAAGAAGAAAAAAATTAGAATAAATGCATCTTGTCTTTGAAGATAAAAGCACGAATGTTTTTGGAAGCATTCTGAGTCCATTTTCTCATGCATGGCTGCAGAGGATTAACTTATCAAGGAAGAGCTACCAGACTGTTTGGGGATTTTTGAGAGAGTTTATAATTTTGTTTTTCTGTATGAATATATAGAAAATATAAAAATACTCAGGACATGCTTGATTACATCACTGTTATACAGTAATGTGAACCCTGTTGATTTATTAGCAAGAATACCTTTCATTTTAAGTAAATAAATGTTCTGATAGATATCAGCAAAGAGCAGATGGCTTCACAAAAGACGTTTGAAAGCTGCCTCCCTCCTGCCAAAAGCTTTTCACACTCTCACTTTGTCCTACTTCAGTGGGATTCCTCTGTGGGAGAGAGCTCTCTCTGTGCCTGTCCTGCTGCTGGGGGCTCACATAACCAGTTCTGCAGTGATTAATGCTTTCGCTCGATTCCAGTGGCTACAGCCCTTTAGGGAGATCTCCTGGCATCCACCTCTGGAAGGATATATATTCGGAGCATTAGAGCTGGATAGGTGACTAGACCAGATGCTGTCAGTGCATAAGCTCTAGCAGGTGGCTCTCAGAGCACAGCTGGATCTCAGTAGCTCCTGTGGGGCAGCCTCAAGGTATTGATGTGGCACCAGTGCTAGGGCAGAGTGGTCGCACAGAAGTGGTTGGAAACTTTTTGGTATGACTGCTGGTGAGAGTGGATTTTTAGCAGGTTGACCCAGGTCCAGTCGAAATCCAATCTGGTCCTGTCCACACCAAATGAACTGTGGCAGCTGGTAGAGATCTCACAATGCCTCTCCCAGTTAGAGGATCTTTCTGGGTTCTGACACTAAGCATGCGTAGAGACATTGGAATGTAGAAAATATAAGTGTGCAAAAAAGAATCCAAAACCTGGAGGACTTTTTGGTCATAGTCACTGTGTGATGAAGCAAACTGCCAAAACCAGCCTTAGCCTTGTTAATTAGATTGTTTGGGGACAACAAAATAATCTTTTCTGCCTACTTGTGTTGTAAACATGGATTTTTCAAAGGGTTTTAATTTTTATGTTGCAATGCTTCAATTATTAGCAGGCATAAAACCACCATTATTTTTCATGGTTAAGTTAGCTCCTACTAAATTTTGCAAGTGCAGAACTTTGGTTTTAGTGCATGAACACTGTGGATCAACTGTCTTATTTGAGAAATAACTGCAATGATGTTCAAGCAGTTCATTATTTGCCCAGCTCTTCTACTGCTATAACAAAAGGAAAACAGTATAATACAAGTGTTGATGGACATATTGGATAGACTTTTTTTTCTGGAGAAAGAAGGATACTTTTTGGCAAGATATTACTAGTACAGGGAACCCTACTCTCTAGAACATTGTAAAAGATATATCTGTTGACTTCTGCCTGCCATATTTTTGGGAAAAAAAAAAAAAAAAAAAGTGATACAATTTACCTCCTTGGTTATTTTTTTCTTACTTTTTTCTAGTGTGACACTAGGAACTAGTTCTGCTTGAACTGCTAGAATATCGAATCCCTGAATAGCTTCAAACAGCTACAGATTATGCTCTAAAAAGGAAGAAAGAAACCCCTTTCTCCCTTCACAAAACAGGAAGGATTTTTTCCTAAGACTATGGAAGTCTGTGGAAGTGTCAAGAAGCCAGGGAATCCTTCATATTTTTTAAATGAACACAAACATTTAATAATACTGTGATCATCCATGTATTAAATGATAGACCTTCTCAATAAAGGCAGCCATAGGCACTCTTTAAATAGCCCTACAAAATGTATTTGCTTCCTTCTTCCAAGTGGGATAGACAAACCTGTGTTTCTAAACTGGAGGTCACAAACTTTAAAGTCACAACAGGCATTTAAAAAATTTTAATTTCTTTAATTTTGTCCTTTCTTGGAGAAAACAGAGGCAGTCTGTAGTGCTGGGACAGCCTGAATTTTCAAAGTGGGAAGAGTGAAAGCTGTGCCAATGCAACATAAAATGCATTTATCTGCTGAGACAGGGTGGGTGATGTGATATGCACAAACACACAGTGCCATGGAAAGGTAAATATTGTGCATGACCAGCCTTGCATTTGAGTGATGTGGTTCTGACAAGCTGCAATCTCATCATGTTCACCTGGTGTGAGTCATTCCACCTTTCTTTTTTATGTTATTTCCAGCTCTATTATAAACTACAGAATCTTCCTCTCTCCCTGCATCTACAATTTCATCATCGTGCACTGAATTCCCTCAGTGTTTTTATTCACCAAATAGCAGTGTATTGTGCTGACTTCCTCATATTTCCTCAATATCTTGTTTTAAACTTTCTGTTGGGACTGTCTCAAAATTCAGGTTACACTTCAGTTCCCAGGGAAGGTGATTGTTCCCCCCATCACTGTGGGGTAAGAGAGAATCACTGTTTGTTTCTATTCTTTGGAGTGTATTTCACAAGGGATATTCTCTGACAGATTAATTTTGCCTCAAACCACAGTTCAGGCTCTGGAAAAACCTTTTGATGAAAAGGTGGGGTTTGACAGGGTGCTGTATGAATTGTAGGTATCAGTCTCACATTTGTGTTTCAAATTTTACAACTCAGAGAATTAATAGGCAAAATAGCAGAGCCTTGCAACTCTGCTAACTGATGTATAGGAAGCTATTCACAAATGGGGCCCCTCAAAAAAATTAAACAATTTTTTTTCACACCTAGTTGATAAGTGTGTTGGTTTCGTGTCTTTCCCTGAATTTAATTCAGTGTTGTGGAACAACACTTTAGTTTAAATAAATGGTTCCTTTGGGGCAAGAAAAGGGAAGGGAAAACATTCAATTTTTTTTATACTCAAGGTAGTGTATGATTTACGTTATCAGGTTATCTTGTTGCAACTGGTGATAAATTCCTCTTCAGAAGGGATAATCCGTGGAAGTTGTAGCTGAAGGTAAAAAGCTGGCATAGTCTTAATTATAAACAGAATTGTTTGTATGCCATATTTAAAATACATAGCCTCTTCCGCCATTGGGTGCATGACCCTGTACCTCCTGCCCCTTAATGCTGAAAGACATGTCATTTTTTTATCTCTGCCAAAAATAATGGTCAATTTTGGTTCTTGGTGTATAATTTCCATTACTTCATCATTCTTATTCAAGAGCAAAGTTGATTCCTTTTATAATTTCTTTGATAAATCATATGTTATTTTTGTTCTTTTAAATGGCAAACAAATTACAAACTTGATAGCTCTAATATAGACATGCATTGAAAACCTGGAGCTGAGATTTCTCTAAGTCTGATCCACTGTCCACACGAAATGTTGTCCTTTAGCTTGTCAATAATATTTTAAAAAAATCTTAGCATTAGTCATGAACCCTCTATGTCATTAACACTTAGACAATTGACTAGTAAAAGAAAAAAAAAACTAGAAGGAGGCATCAGCATAAATCAATGCCTCTGTTTCTTCAATTACCTTTATTACAAATGAAAGACCAGTTTAGCTTCAAACAAGACTGTAAATTTTTTTTTAACAAAACTTGCTCTCCAGAACAGGAGCAAATGTACTTATTTTCTAAGACAACAAACTAGCTTTGGTCTCATTTGCAATTACAGATAAGCCTTTGAATATGAGGCAGCTTGTGGCTGTCTTCTGGGTCGCATGGCATGAGGCACCTCAGTTTCCACATGAAAGGCTCCACCTTCATTGCTCAGTCCCAGTAGCCTGTGCCCAGCAGGTATAGGCTAGAGATGATGATTTCGTCAATGGAGTTGCTTTGCTGCTTTGCAGCTGGCAGAAAACTGGGAGCTCCTTTCTCTCTGCCTCACTTTCTCTCCCTTTGTAAGCAAGCAGTAACATACACACCATTACTGCAAAGTCTGTTTGTTTGAAAACTGTGGTGCTTGTTCTGCCCCTTCTCCTCCTAAGAGAGGTGAGAGGCTCCTAGAACACAACTTGCCTTCTGCCATCTACTTATTCAGCTCATTTCTCTCCCCTGTCAACAATCAAATTTTAAAAAGTCTGTGAAGCATTCTGAGGAATTGCTGAGCTGTTGGACTGCCTGTGTCCTATATTTCTTTCCTATGCTTTTAGTAAAACTGGGAGCATTGCCTTGCAATCTTATGCCTTGAATGTTTCTGTTACTCGTTAGCTGTACCCAACAAGAACAAAACCCACCAGTTTAGCATGACCTTATATTTATTTTAATCTTTCTGCCACAATACAGCACTGTCAATAGCTGAGCACATCAGATCTAGTGGATTTGTCAGGGTATTCACCTCCTTCCTCTCATTTCTACTGCATGACTGGTCTGATCGTAAGCAGAGTAGGTAGCTGCCTGGGGCATCAAGCTGTAGGGAATGAGATTGCTGCTCTGACCCTCAAGCTTGTGCTGCTTTTTCCAGATATCTGGAAATCCCCCAGTTTGCTGGGAGTGCTGCCTTTCAGGGAACATGTGGTGGAGTGACAGCAGAATAAGTGAGCTTTGATTCTTGCTCTAGAGCCCATAACATGCATTGACCAGAACCGAAGTTTATTTTTGCTCACAGTACTCTGACATCTCTGCTGTCTTTCCTGGAAAAAAGCAATAGCAGTACGGTATCCTGGGACTGCATTCAAACTTCCCTGTGTTGTGTTAAGTAGGTCAGCATTTTGACTATTTTGAAGCCTTTGTTTTTCATTTGTTTATTCACTATATTTCATTATCCCCAAAACAGTGATGAAAGATCCCTGTACCAAAGGCCACAGTGTTTTTTGCAAATAAACAAATTTGAGACAGAAACTTAGTCTGAAAAACTTCTGTATGAATGGATGAGAATTTGCCAGTATTTCAAAACTAGACAGTATTACAAATTATATGATATTTATAATTCTGGCATAAAATCATTGCATGTTACTGCAATGATTTTATATAAACATATATACATACATACATGCCTGGATACATACATACCAGGATGGCAAATGGAGAGACAGAATGCTTTCCCAAGCAGCTTTAAGTGTGGTAATATGACTCTTGAGGGATAAAACCATTACAGATTCTTGCAAAACAGTAGTCAGAGTGGAGCACAATGCCAGAGACTCCCCCCTTTCCTTTATGATGGTATTTGCTATGGGAGATTACCATGATCAGGATCAGTTGTTAGAATCCTAAATTGGCAAGACTGTACAATGAAGGTGGAGAGCTGAGAAAATATGATCTTTTGAAGTGTAATTAGAAGTACTCTTTCTGCTGTGTTTAGTATCTGGATCAGAGCATTTCCACCCCAACTTTGGGTTGTGTATGGCAGTGTGGAACTTTTTTCCTGCTGGCTTACACTCTGCTATAAAAATTGTTAAATCTCAGTGTAAAGTTAATTAAAAAAAATCCAATCTGCTCCATTCTTTTATGAGAAAAATCAAATAAAATAACATATCTTTATTCATACTTCTGTTGAAATTTCAGTATAATGAGTTCTGCTGGTGATGAGCTACATTTAATTTCAGTTTTGTGGGCTCAGTTACTTGTTAAGTTGCTCTGTTAAACCACTGAAATCCAACAGTGTGTGTGCAATTTCAAATACTTTCAGTACCACATCAGACTTTTATACTCTGTTTTCCACAGGAGGTGACAGAAGACTATAAAAACAAATGCATTCAGGTGAGCTACTAATGGGCTTCTAAAACACCTCTGACTTTTTTGTGTCTGTTTTCGTTTTTTGTAAAAGGGCATTACATATTTACCAGACAGTTCTTACCCCATCCTGATACTGCCCTAGGCTGCAAACATCTGCATGGGCTCTGTGATTACCGGAAATACACCAAGCACAGTTAACCAGAGAAACAATTTGGTTTTTCATTTAAAGGCAGATATCACAGGAGATTTTAATGAGGACTGTGGGTTCAATGTGACATTTATGGCACAGCCTCTACAAGAAGAACTGGGGAGTGCTGTTTTGGATGCCCAACCTCTCTACTGGAATAAATGAAGACTGAGTATAACAGTAAAAGGGGATCTCACCTGCAATTCCATCTTGGTGGAATTTACTGTTGGTAAAGACCACTAAAACAGTGAGAAATGCCAAAGACCATTGTAACAGAAAAGGGCAGGAGACTTTTCTATGTTCTCTCCTAACTTTTATCTGTTTCATCAACTCAGCCAACAAAGGAATCTTAAATGTGGCAATCACAGGTTTTTAAAACTGAGCATTGCATATATTTTTAAAAGGATAGTTATCTAGTTTAGGAAAAATGAATTATTCCTTTTGCTTGAGATAAGTATTTTCATCAATATTGGACTAGGCTCTTTTAATTTTTCTTGAGCTCCCTTTGAGGACAGAGATAACAAATATTTTTCTACCTTAGAGCTGGGAAGGTAACTTGGGCTACAGATGTCCCTCATTTCAAATGGTATTTTCTACTGTGCAGACGTGTAGTTGCCCATCAAGTGAACTATTCTCAATTCAGGGTTCTCACTGCACTGTCTTTTACTTGATAATAAATCATATTTGAACTTCTTAGTACTGGAGGAAAATACTGACCGATAGAGGTACACAGACTCGTAAGCAAACAAGTCTTTTAAAGCTACTGCACTAGGAAGACATTTCCTTATCAATTCAGAATACATGGATACAGTCTTTAAAAAAATGCGAACTCTGCAGTGCAGTGTAAGGCAAACCTCTCAAAATGTGTTACAAAAAGGTCATTTGAAAACATCATCTCTCTAACCATCTAAAATATGTGAGCAATGGAATTCCCCTGCTTCACTGCCAGTTCTCAAGCTGTAAGCAATAAAGAGGGGTGGGGAAAATATTTTGCAATAACAGAGTTTCCATTGAAATTGCTATCAACGGTATCAGTGTTGTGCCAAGATCTTGAAGTGTAACCTTCCCCCATGGCTGCCCGCACGCAGCAAGAATGCATCCTTCTCCCCACGTCCGTCCAGATGCTCATTACAGCACGGTGATCTCTCCACAAGTGTCCATTGTACCGTAATGAGCACCACAACTCTCCCGCAGAGAAAACGTGCCAGATAAGGGTGTGGGAGCACTGTCAGCAGCGCTGTAGCCGGGACTGTTTGTACTGTAGGTACTGAGAATGATAGGGAATCTGCACGAAGGGGCAGCTGTGTGGCAGTTGTTATGCCATGTACTCTGCAAGCCTTCCGAGACATTAATCTGGTTTTATAATGTTTTTTAAACACCCATATGGAATCATTTCTCTGTGGGATTGTTCTGCTTGGTTCAGAAATAGGGAGCTAGGAGGAAAACTGGAATTTACAGTGTAAAAATCGTATTTTGACCTCTAGCGAATTTATGTTTATTGCAGATGAGAAGGAGTTTGGTTAACAGGACAAATATTGTTTCCAGTATAAAACAGAGTCATCTTGACTACTGGATCTCTGATCTGTAAGTTAGCCAGTAAAAGAACACTTTTTTTAATGGAGCCATTTTTAGAGACTAGGAGTAATTGTCTGTTACCATCCAAAAATGCAACAGTTTCCATAATTTAAATGCCAGCTGGATTTTTCTCAAGCAATCCCAAAGCTAGTGTAGCTCAAATATATTTTCTGTATCCTCCTGTAGGCTTTTCTAAGGTGACCTACCTACTCTCTGTGTAAATGCCTCATCTGCATTGTCTTTGCAGATGAGAAAGGGAGAACTTTACCAATATATTTACTAATATTTTTGAAAAAGGAATAGCTAAGAACTTCTTTGTAGGTGTGTAGGTATGGAGGGTGGCTTGCACATTCACAGGTGGCTCCCTCTGATACATATTGGCAAGGTTCATCTTATCCTTCTGGAGGGCAAGGACCCACAGGGTGGTCATCAGCTGTTAATAATTGAATGGTTTTCTTTTCCATTCAAAGTATCCAAACAAAACATGTTGTAATCCATCAAATGTGTGGTTTTGTTTCAGGAAATGTTTCTCCTGTCCTGAGGTACCTACCATGACCACAAGTCAGGGTGTAGGAGGGACAAGTCTCTCTGCAAAACTGTTTGGGGCTTTCATGGATTGAAGGTCCCAAACTGAGACAGTCCCTCCCCATACCGCCTGTCTAGAGTAGTTCCTATTAGCTGAGGCCAGTGTCTCTCTCAGACACAAGATCTGAGTAATGTCACGATGTGGCTACCCTGGTTTTGGCTGGGATGGAATTAATGTTCTTCACAGTGGCAAAGTGTTTGGGACTGTGTTCTGGATTTGTGCTGAACACAGGGTAGATAATATGGATATATTTCTGTTATTACTGAGCAGAGCTTGCGCAGAGCCAAGGCCTTTCCTGCTTTTTATGCTGCCACGCTGGTGAGGAGGCTGGGAGGAGACACAGATGAGACAGGTGACCCCAAATAACCAGGGGGATATTCCAGACCATATGACATCATGTTCAGTATATTAACAGGGAGGAATAAGAAGAAAAGGGGGAACATTTGGAGTGATGGCATTGGCTTTTCTAAGCAACTGTCATGTATGATTGGGCCCTGCTCTCCTGCAGATGACTAAACACCTGTCTGCCCATGAATTGTGCTCCAAAAAAAGGATTGTTAGGAGTCCACGGGTCCCCATCAGCCAAAAGACAGATGCAAAAGATGTTTTAATGAAGCAGTGATCTCCACTGCTGCTAACTTGGTCCTTCCTGCTCATGTACAGGGGTGTACAGTCACGACATCACTTTACCTTCTGAAGGTCTCATCTCCCGTTGAGTAATAATTGTTTTTAAGCACACAGTGTTGAATGGAGTTGAGCTAATAAACCACACAACTCCAGTCAGTTTTCCAAGGTACTAATCTATGGCAAGCACACCACAGAGCAGAAATCAAACAGCGTGAAATAGGATGTTCCAGTGTATTGAATAATTTCTCAGTACAGCATCAATGACATTTAGAATAGTGAAAAGATTTGTGTGAGTGTGGCAAAAAGAAATATTTTTATGCTCCTTTGGCCTGCACACATCGAGTTTGACAGTCTGTTTATATCTTTTTCTGTACTCTATTGAGTTCTTAAAGAAATAGCAACCTGTGAATTATTGACAATGGACAAAAAAGCAAAAGCAGTTATTTGAGTATTCTATTCAAAGATGCCTAATTTTAAACTAAATCCAATTTGGTTTTTATTCATCAGCACATTTGTGTTCATTTCTCCTACTAAAGATTTAAGCTGCTTCATTGGCAACACCTGTGAAGAGCAGATTTCAAGAATTCATTGAAACCAGGTGTCAAATTGTCCTTTTACTACCATATTGCAAATCAACAATCAACATGCTATGCTGACTACTTAAGAAAGCCTGGGACATACAGGGTAGGTGATTTTCTGGGTGGATGAGGAAGCTGGAGGATGTTGTGAAGACCAGAATATGTCACATTAAGTAGAACTATGCATATAAAGTTCATTCTGTGGTTCTATGACTGATCTACAGGAACCCTGACTCCCTGCTAAATGTATGCCAAGTGTGCTGGGCTGGGAGTCAGGTGAGAAGGGCTTTAGTACTGGTTTGATGACTATCCTGCACTGTGACCTTGTGTCACTCACTCCACCTTCTTTTTGATGTGTTGTTTATTGCTTTATGCCATATAATCTTTACATCAAAGACCTTGTTTTGGATTCAGCAAAGAGCTAGGATACCTGAAACACCATATCCCAGAGAGGAAACCCGGTAGCATCCAGCCTGTGCTGGAGGAAACACAGGGTTAAATCTCAGATACAAAGATGGAGAGTCTCAGGGTACTGCTGTGTTCCTGCTCTGCTCGCAGAGCCCATACACTTTGAATTATTTCTCATGCATTAGCCCAGGAGCAGACACAATCCTTCTTGGATCAGATTCTGTGAGATTCTTGTTATAGATTTGCAAGCAGCCCAGGTCAAGGAGATTTGAGTTCTCAGCAGAGGCCTGGTGGGAATATGGGCACAAACACATCAAGCAAAGGTAGGTTTTTTTTCCTGGCTCCTTGAGGGATTTAACAGGAGCTAAGTGCCTGATAGCTGTTGACTCTGGGCCATTTTTAGTCAAGAAGGATGTACAGACAATTTGTACCAGGAGGCAAGATGCCTAATGACTGAAAAACCCCCTAAGGAAAGAAGAGGAAGAATATTTTTGGTTGGGGCACTTTTATTTAGATCTAGATTTTCCTCCTGAGGACCTAACATCCAGTTCTCCTTACGTACCTTTTAGATTAACTGTTTTTCTTGACTCAAGACAAATTTAAATCCTCACGTGTCTTCTATTTTAGTCCTATGTTCTATTTTTGGTTTAAAGACACTGGTTCATAGCTATAACAAAATCTTACGTGCTACAGTTCTCCTGAAGTGATTAAAAAATCAGTATGTTATGTCAGTAAAAGCAAGCAGTAGCTGCTGACCTAGTTGTAAGAACAAATTAAACAATCAAACAGCAAATATTTAATTTCTCTTTTTTTTCCCAGACTTTTGAGCTTTCAGAATAAATATGTCATGGAACAGAGAAGCTTGGAAATTGATTCCCCTGTTATAAGCCTAAAGAATCTTGATGAGGCTCCTGTTGTTTTCTGTCAGGATGCACAAACAATGTTACGAGAAGTCATGGTTGAGATCCCTCTAGAGAGCTGTAATGGAGCCACTCTTTTGAAAGTCCTGGACTTAGTAGTTGTTAGGTTGAGATCAGTGTCAGGTCTGAATTTCAGCTTTTTCAGTTAACCCAAGCAAGCAAGTTGGCTTTGTCTGTGATTTCTTGTTAACTTCCACCAGGCAGAAAATTTGGGAAATTCATGTGGTTTTCCATTTTCATGAATAGCTGTAAAATCACCTATAGAGACTTTTTGCCCACATCTCAGCAGCAGCAGCCATCTCCTATTCTGATTTTCCTGCAAAACTCACCCTTGTGCAGAAAACAATTTAAATATCTGACTTGGTGGGAGTAGAAAGGAAAATGGGAAAGTAAATTCCATTGGAGAAAAGGGGAAGAAAGTGGAATTATGACAGAGGATGTAAATAGAAAGAAGGAATGAATAGATCTGTGAACATATGTGTAAATTTTTAACTTGGCTCTGCCTTTAATTGCTTGTGACATCAGCAGAGAGAACTGGATCCGAGGTTCCTTCAGGCAAAGCTGGTTCACCTTGCTCACTTGTCATTACCAAGATTAGTCTCTCCAAAGAAAAGGTGCTCTGCTTGCTTCCACGTGTCCAGCACACGTCCAGGAAACTCCAAATATCAGGCTCCATAGAAAGCTGAGCACGTTTTTGTGGAGTGGCAATGGCGCTGTTGAGAGAGAGAGCCTGCCCTGCTCTGTGCCCACACACACAGCCCTGGGCATCCTCCGGCTGTCTCCAAGGCAGTGCTGCACCAGTGCATCCCCGAGTGCTGCAGGAAGGAGTGGGGAGCTGCGCCATTCCATTGGGTTGACAGCTGAGAGCTGCCTAGCAGAATCAGGATGAATCTGTTTCTCAGATAGGCTACGTGTGAGTCTGCATTGATTTGTCTGATAGGCTTCAATAGATTTCTCGTCTTTTCATTAAAAAAAAAAAAAAAAAAGGTATAGGTAAGATTTCCTGTTATTTTCTTTATTTTCTTTGTATATATTTCTTCATTCTCCACTACTTACTTTATATTTCCTTTTATGACTGTTTTGGCATAATTATTTCTTTAAAAATGTTTTCTATTTTACTAAATAATAAATAAATTTGTTTTCTAAAGAATTCCCTGTGCAGCACCTACTCTACCACACCCCAAATCCCAGCTTTTTTCAGAGAACTCTCTTTCAAGGTACTTGCAATACTAAAATTACCGTATTACATAATAAAAACTGAAAGAAAGCAAAATCAATACAAGGGGGAAAAAGGTAATCTTTGACAGATGAAATCTCACTTGATGAAATTTCTTTTACTGGTCAGGAAGAATGAAGGTTCATTAGGATAGGAAAATGTATCCAGGTTAATATTTAATCTTCACTGTCTTTGTGCTTCCTTTAATGGTTGCCTTTCAATGAGGAGCACCTTGATTTGTATCAGATTTCTTGCACAAGGCTCTTGCCTTTCCCCTTCGTGACCCCTTGATGTATATTTCTGCTGTGAGATCTAGAAGGAACCAGCCCAAATCAGCAGTGGTTACTGGCTTCCTGAAGTGACTGTTTGTGAAGAGTATTTTTAATAAAATGTCTGGTTGAAGAAAGATAATTTTCCTTCTTGCTGGAAAAAATTCCTGATGGGCAGGTGTCTGGCAAGGACTCCATCTTGAGTGCCTCCATACACATTTGATAGGAAGGCACAAACCCAATTTTATGCCCATTGTAGCTCCTGGATGAGTTGTTACCTCCTGGGGCAGAGCAGAATTTTAAGTGCCTGTCTCCGCTCAGCTTCTTGCTCCCCAGCTCCGGGCTGACTCCTGACATCGGCTGAAACCTCCCAACTTTCACAAGCCCAGCTCCTGAACGTGTTTCTCTGAATGTGCGCAGAAGAGAATCATAGAATACCCTGAGCCGGAAGGGACTCACAGGAGGATCATGGAGTCTCCTGGCTCTGCACAGCACATGCATTAAACTGGGGGAGAAGAGGCTGCCTCTTGCATTGCACCTGAACAGAACACAGTGTGTGGTGGTCTGCTGGCACAAAGGAAGTACAATTCAACATTGCTGCAAAGATGCTTGCCAACCTGAACATCTAATTTTTAATTGTTATGCTAACATCAAGGGGTTATCTTAGCAGTTGCACTGATCTGAGTTCATGATTTGAAATTCTTCATTTCTCTTTGCCCAAACATTTTCATCCCTGTATGAAGGATTTTTACATTTGTTTTGTATGGATTCTCACAGCAGCTGGAGTATGGATTTCCATCTTGTATCCATGATTTACAGTAGAGAAAAAACCTACAAGGCACAGAACAATACAGTAATTAACTGGATGCTCTCCAGGGGCTGTCATATTATTTCACTGTCATAGCATGTGCCTATGTGGAAATTAATTTCCTGCCAAGCATCAAACGCTATTTACTCTGTCAAGTAATTTACACATCCTTTTTACACCTGCATATAGACCAAGACTTAGTTACTCTTTCTTCAGTAGTTAGTCCTATCAGAACATATCTTTCACTAGAAGAACTTGGTGGTCAATCACACCTAACTAGCTTGCATTACACTCTGGATGTGACAACTTTTAGCTGTCATTTTAAACTGTTATGAAAAGAATAAATATATTTGCATTACTGAAACATAGTAAAGTACTGATACAAATATGAATCGCTCATTGCTGAATGAAAACTTTGACAAATATTTCTTGAAGGAAAGGAACTGGACTGCCAGTGCTCATTAATGGCAACGTCATTAATGCAAATCATTTGCTCCACTTTATAGCATCTCCATAAATAAAACTGAAAACTATCAACACAGAAACATTAATAACACAGAATTTTGTGAGGCCCAATTACCAAATTTGCACTTTTACCTGCAAATAGCTCTAAAAAATCTTCTCTGCTAGGTAAGATCTGTTGCTACTTCTACTTCTTCACTAAGCCTCAACAAAAGAGGTCATGCTCTGCTTCTTTCATCTGCCTTCAGTCTCTATGCCCTCATTCTTAATATAATTTTCAAGCCAGAGGCTCAGACAATAGCTGATATGGCTTATCTACAATTATTTTTCCTATTTTAGTACCTTGGAGAAAGCAGTTCTGTTCAATCAAAAGATCTCTATTAATTGTGTTTTCCACAATGAATGAAATTTGCTTTTCCATGGCCTTTATTACATATCAAGAGGTTTTTGGAATTAACTACCATCCCTTCTTCCCCGTCCCCTTCCCATATACTGTGCTTTAAAGGTGGTGGCCATACCATGGTGAGATCTAAGTTTAAGTGTTTGTGAGAGCATCTTGGTTAGCTTTAGCTCCTCTCAGTGCTTGATGCAGTATCTGCATTGATGGCACCAAAGACATTTGGTTTCCTGTACTAGAGAGTTTAACTCTTTGTTAGAATTGTCAGATCCAGAAGCTTATTAAGATGGATGCAGGCCACAATTCTCCTTTGAAAAGCTTCTCCAGCTGAAACCATATCTTAATTTTGGATGAAAATGAGGATTAAATTACAAACCAACCTGATCTCTTAGAGTAGGAAAAGGATGGTGAATTTATCTTAGTGTTTCCCACAAAATTAAACTATTTTTACAGCTAATTTTATCTCAGTACAGATATCATATCTTGTAGATACAAGATCTTGCAGATACAGATGATGTAAAGCTGCCATCTGAGAAATTTCTAACAGCATTTTGCAGGTAAGGATATACTAAAACTTTCACTATTCATGTGGTCAGCCTGTGCACTTGTGCCCTTACAAACAATTCTATTCTGTGTCTGAGTATGTGAGAAGCAGGCTACTAGCATACCATGAACATGGCTTTTAGAAAAATATTTCAAATAATAAAAGAAAACTACCTAGACATGTAAACTGTATTTCTCCTCCTCTGGCCACCTTCTTCTCCTTGGGAAAACATCAAAAAAGTTGAAAATATTGCTTTTCAGCCTATATGGCCATAAGGCTTTTCTGTGTTGCTCAAAACTAATATTAATTGCAATCACACAGTTCTCTCAAACTAAAAAAAGAATGATTCTCTTTCATGCATAGAGTCCTTTTTATTTTTGCTGGCATTTGACTCAGACAGTACTTGTATGAAATTGTTGATGACATTCATAAGGAAGCAGTGAAAGTGAAATAATTTTTTTTTTTTTTTGCATTTCAGCTGAACTGAGGGCTGAACAAAGGCATGAATATTTTTCCTCTCATGTACACGTATGGCTTAGTTTAATATGTTGCCAGCCTTGCAGCATGGTTTTTCTTTTCACGGAAATCAATAAGGAGTTCTCTGTACTGTTGGGATTGAGCTGCCAAGGGGTGAAGAGCTGTGTCTAAAGACAGAGGAAGGGCTGAGCAGAGGATGCTCCACAGAGTTTGTTGTGGAGCTCACTGCCTAAAGGACACTGCAAGTGCTGAAGTGTACCTGGGTGGGTAGTGAACTCAAGAAGGAGAAAACTATTTAGTCAGGTGGCTGTGAAGGAGCCTTAAAGAGTCTGGTTTTTGAAGGGTATTTGCAATACAGAAGAAGGTTTGTGTTGAACAAAACATTTGTGTTCTCCCAAGGCATTCATGTTCTTCAGCTCTTATCAGTTGCTGAAGAGGTTGATGGAAAAAGGGACTTCACCTGGGTTCACCGCGGTAAAACCCCTGCAGCTTTTTTTGTTTTCTTTGAGAATCATCTCTAGAATCAGGGTTATTAAAATATGCTTAAATTACCTTTATAACCTCCTGTCTGGAGCTGTGATGATTTTTCTCTAGCTGCAGCTCAGGGACTTGCGTTTAAAGTCTCTTACTCTTTCTAAGGCAGATTCCACGTACACTGAGCACATAACATTGTTAATGCAAAACTCAAGTATGCGTTTAAGTGCTTCTGTGGATGGTGGCCAGAACAGTCAGCAATTTACGTGCGTCATGACCAAGTTCTTATAAATTCTCAGTCGGGGCTTCCTTTTACAGTCTAAGAAGAGAAAACCAGAACAGAAAACAAATATTGTGTACTTCAAAACCTGTTAGTTATTGCTGTGAACTCATAGGCTAAAGTTCTCAGAAGATAGAAATCTCCTTAATAGGAATTTTTATATACGGACACACTCAAACTGTTGGTCAGTTCACAGCCTCAGGTCTGGGTATAGTGTGTGTCTTCTCTTTCCAGCCTGCTTCTTTTGTCTGAGGGGATGAGCTCTCTATATCCAGTGCAATACATGCAATAATATGTAATAATTTACAGTTATTTCTCTTATCCCCTAACGTATGTAGAAATCATTGACATTCTACAGGATTTTTTAATACATGCACTTGTACATTAATTGGAAGTGTAGTAAAGCAGAAATAGGGGGATGCATGTATAGAATTCTTATTCATCTTTATTCCATCAAGGTCTGTCTGGATTTCCACAATTGCAATTCAAATTCATCGAGTTTAAGAGCAGAATTGATGCAAGGACTTTCAGTCAATTTTTCAAAACACTGCTAAGACTAAGTAATAAAAGACCCAGTAGCTCCCATTTATTTCTTAGATTGTGACATCATAAACCTTAATTCAGGGAGTTTTTTGGGATTATTCTGTCGCGCTGACCACTTGGCCGCCCGGTTTGGCCAAGCAGGCGACGAGTTCAGTGCCGGGTGGCCGTGAAAGCGATGAGCAGCCTGGCAGGCTGAAACAAGCGCCGGTGTAACTTGCTTCTGTGGCTCCCTGGGGAGCTGGCAGTAGTCGGTGGTAAGTGTAGCGATTGTAGCAGAGGCAAAGAAGAAGGGAAAGACTCCTTTGTAGCAATTCCCAAGCTTTTATTCCCCGCCCCGGGGGACAGAGGTCTTGAAGCAAGGAAGGGAGCACGAAAAAGGGGCGGAGAGAAGGGAAAGCACCAATGGGAAAGGGTCATGGGGTTACAAGGGACCAATAATAAGGAACATAAGGAGGGACTAATACAAACAAACCAATGGGGATACAAAGAAGGAAGAACTTTCTAGGAGTAAGGGCCAGCACTCCCAGTGCCGGGGAGGATTCCCACAGTGATTGATATACAGGGGGTGCGGCTGGCTCCTCAGCGCCGCCCTCAGCATCCCTATCTTGGATAGGAAAGTCTGCCCTCAAGCTAAGGGCAGGCTGGGGCACTGCCATATTATTCTACCCGGAAAGATGTATCATGGTGCAGAGATCTTCAGACTGGTGTCCAGCAGCAGATCTGGCTCATGATGGTGCTAAAATGACTTGCTGATGTCAATGCTGGGACACTATCTAGTATTTCTCTATGGCTCTGCATTTTGCCATGGGGCCCTACCAAGTTCTTTAGAGATGACTTTGTGAGCACTCACTCTTCCACATCACCATATGTTTGGCGGATCCTTCCCTCCTTCCTTCCTCCCTTCCTGTTGCAATAACAATAAAAAAAGGCAAGAATGGACAACAGAAGATTTGTGTCATATTTGCACCAAGCTTTTCTCAATGTCTTATCTGTTTCCTCAAATTTCAATGGTTTTCAGATTCAAACATGTAAATGAGTTCACAGGGCATTATGTGGTGTAGGATGTCTAAGCCTCATTAAGGAGCTGGTGGAGGTCTGGATCATCTATTGCCATTTGAGATCTGGGGTGTCCCATTTGGCTTGTAAATGCTACTTCTAAATGTCACCCATAAGTCCTGCTTCACAAGATCTATCACTATGCAATCATTGTGGCTAACCCCAGGTGGTTCAAGAGCAAACTGATATTTAGGTAGCAGACATACCCATTGTCAATGTCTATATTTAGGTGGTTGAACCTGGAGCTGGATCCAAACCTCTGAATCCCTTTTTTCTCCATGTACCTCAGCACGGTCATACTTGGGGATGTGGCAGTAGGAGGGATACATGCTAGAGGATTGCTTTAGTACACCCAGTCATTGGCTTTGTCAGGCCAAGCCCTGATGCCTCTCTTGGGCCTCCTCCAAAGCTAAAGCAGGGTAGGAAATATATGCATGGTAGAATGCAAGATTTCCAAAATAATTAAGTAGTTTGAAAACAGAGATTAACTGTGTAAATAAAGACAGCACTGTTGAAAGGAAAAGACACTGTGACCCACAATAGCTGCAAAATTGAAGCCAGTAAGGCTGACAACAGTGGTTTAAAAAGAAGATAATATTCTTCAGTTACACAGAAGACAAAACATCTCCATTATCACAATAATTTTTCTCTAAAAACATTTAAGGGGAGTAGAGTCACACCTAGTAAGAAACAGTTCATAATCACGGAGAATCACGGATTGCTGCTGTTTGATGCTCTTTTCCCAAGCGTTATACAAAGTAGCCATGCAGACTACAGCTAATTACCTGTGTCAGTGTTTTTCTCTTCTAATAGATGGCTTGAAGCATCACTGAACATGGGTGATAGTTAAAACAACAAATCACCCTCAGAATCAATTTACAGTAGAATGGCATTTCTGCACTGAAATTGTAAACAAGATGCCCAGCAAATTAGCACCTTCCATCTTCAGTCTGCAACTGAAGTGCAGCTGGAAAGGATGGGCTGCTGAAAAAGCAGGATTAGGGGGATGGGGTGAATGGTTGTCACTCACTTGCTAAGAAAAATGAGTGAAACACAAACTGAGAAGCACAGGAAATTGCTGCATATGCTTCAGAGAAGCTCAAAGGCCTGACTTTCTAGGGGAATGCTTACCTGGAAGCTACCTCATCTCTAACTGCTGTTTACCTTGGCACATCATGTCCTGCCTCCACTCTGGTGATGACTCAGTGAATCACATGGGAATTGCTGCCTCTTAGGATAACTCCAAACTGTTGCTAGTCAAAGATGCTGAATTCCTTGCAGAGTGAAGTGGCAGAGGAGGAGGTCTATTCAGTCTCTCCTAAGAACCCTCAAGAAAAAGAGATCTAGAGACTTTAATTTCCTTTCTCTTCTAGGCCAGCAATAAACTGTGTATTCCCTCTGTGGTTGTTCAGCTGCATTTGGCAATAGTTTTCCTGCTCTGCTTGTTGATAGCTGGGGATTCTCCACTGAGGAAGAAAATAGCTATCAGGTGCTGTTTCATACCAACTCACCTCCTTTGATAGTCCCTGGAGGCCAGTTCAAAGCTGTTTGAGATGCTTATCCTGAAGTCATCTAACACACAAGGAGGGTAAGGGTCTCTGATGAATCATGTGCATTCTTAGCAAGCCCCAAATGGATGTTTTGGATACCCTGTTGTGCCTCAGAAGTCCCCACCTGCAAATGTGTGTGCATCTGAGACCTGAGATGTTTATATAACCCTGGATCTTTAGTTTCATTTCCTCTAGGGAGACCTGGCAAAAATTCCAGCTGGAATTTAAAAAGTGAACTGGAAAAAAGTATGTTTACTGCAAGTTTGTAAAACCACCAACTTAGCGTTTTGATAAATCACTCACTAATACAAGGCTAAAAAACCAGTGAAAAAACTCTAAATACTGACTTTACTCGCAGCAAAGACATAGTTATATTTAGACATTCTTAGATCCTGGACTGAAATGTTCTGTAGATGGATAACCCAGCTGTAGTCTGCATTTTCTGAGTTCCCCAAAACATCCTTGTGTCACCACTGTCCATGGACTCTCATATAGGTGGGATGGATGGAGCTCTCTTTTAGCCACAGCTCTAACCTCATGGGAAACCGCTCTTCCAGCTTTTATGGGCCAAAACATATCTTTCTTGGCACTATGTGGAAAGAAACAGCCTCCAGGACAGAGAAACAGTTAATATCACAGCAGTAAATTTTTAGCCACTCTAGCTTGCACATGTAATCACTTCCCCATCTTCTAGGGGCTTTCCTCATGAATGACAGTAGCTGTTGCACAGCTGATTCAAATCTCTCAGAATCCCATTATCTGCAGTCTCATTGTAACTGCAGAAGTTATTTCCAATAAATTCTTTTATTAATGAAATCTGGCGTTACTGCGCTATAAAATTTGAGCATATACCACTATGTCTCATTCACTGCAATAGCAGTCATCATCTCTAAAAACTACATAGAAGAATGTGAATTTCAATTATAAGGCATCCCAGTAAAATAGAACATGTAGCTAAATCAACCTACTTAATTGATAGGAAATAGTGTGATTATAGGGAGAAATGACCGTGTTCTTTGGTATTTTTTTTTTTTTTTGCCATTCAAATTGCACTCCAGATAGCATCTCAAGCAATACGAAGAAGACCTTTGTCCCTTCTCCTTTCACTCTTACAATCACCACTGTGGATACTCAGCCCTTGCATATAACATGGTCTAATGCAGTACAAAACCAGTTTTATTCCTTGTTTTTGCTATGTTCTTCTAGACAATGTAAGGAAAAACCTGAGGCAAATCATGTGAAGTCAATCAAAGTGCTTGTGTAAATGTATTAGTCTTCAGTGTTTATATTGATTTTAACAAATCACTGGCATTAGTTATGCAGCCAAATGTGTTATTGTTGCATCAGGGGCTCATAGTCTTATACAGCTAAATCAAGGAAATGTATTGTTTTAGGGAGTGCTGGGTTTCACTGAGGATTAAGAAATCCCTATATATTTCAATATTTTCTGGAGTGACAAATACAAATAGAGAGCAACTATAGTAGCAGCAAACTCACCTGAGAAGCACAAGGGTCCACACCCACTGAGGAAGGTTAGTGTCTCTTTCTGGGTCTGGAGTTTCAGTCCTGATTTCAAAGCCTCTGGTGGGATGAAATAGAGCCGTCGCTTAGGTGCAGCTGGGTTCAGAAAGCTGGTAAGAGACCAAAGATCCACCTCTGTTTGAGGAAAAGCAGGGTTTGGAGCCAGAAGCCATTCCCTGAGCATAAAAACCATGCATGTGAGTAGGTGTGACAGACTCACGGTTCTCATTGAAAATCTAGCAAGGAGCAGCGGTGCTATCCTTTCCTTAACACGTCATAGATTGTCCACATGAGCACCAAAGGACAATCTGGTTTTCAGCCAGTAAAGGGGTCTATCAACATTTTGATTTATGAAACCCACAAAAGAAACAGCCATGGAAAGAAGACTGACACTAACCTTAAACAAATTAGTGTTACAGTTAACAAAAAACATCCCGGAATTTTTACAATCCCACACTCAGATAAAAACAGACACTTGAAGACAGGCTTCTGTGGCAAAATGAACCATTCCTAACTATTACTATTGTACTTTACAGAGTGCTAAAGATTAAATGCATATGAGGACTTCCACAGTCTAGGCTTCAAAGCCAAACAATCATATTTTCATACATTAATTCATCTGGTAATTATACTTAATTGGAGACAGAAGATACACAGATGCCATTACATGAAAACAAATATATACAAGACTCAGATCAGTACAGACACCACCCTGCTTGAAACTGGATCCTACGAGTGTAACAAGCTTGAGCTTCTGGGGCGCTCAGAGCAGGAACTTCACTTGTGGTGATCTCCTGCTGCTCTGAGTAGGTTGGGCTGTCTGTGGGGTGCAGAGCAATGATCTCTGTAGAGGTGAGGCTGGGCCAGGAGCAGCAGAGCAGTATTGGGTTGATGCTGCAGCCCAGATAATGAGTCTCCTCTGCCCTGGCAGTAGGCCAAGCTCTTTGCTGCGCTGTTTTGCAGAGTGGAGACAAGATTTTATTGGTGCTTTTGAAGCCAATAGGGAAAAAGAACTCATATGAATTAGCCGAATAGAGACTTTCTGGGACTGCAGTTATTCGAGAGGTAAAGCATTCAAGCAGATGCTGTGTAGCTGGTAGTGTGAACAGGTCAAATTAGGATGTAATCAGTATAAGTCTGTGTTACCTGCTGGGTCAACTTCTGCTCCTGGTTACCATTTGACCCCTGAAAGTGCAGGTAAATTTGACATCCTCTTTACAAAATCAATAAATTAACTTAGAACTCATTCAGTTCTGACTAGGATGAATCTGTGCACATAAATAATCTTTACATACCTAATGGAGAAAAGATTAGTGAAGTATTTCTAAAGGCTTGGGCTTGACTTTGATTACAGGAGAAATTATCTAAGTTTCATTCATCATCAAGTGTTTGACAGCCACACAAACCTCGAATAACAGTAATGTTTTTTTTGTCATATTATTTCGTATTTATTTCAACCTACCTGAGAACACAGATTTGTTTCGCATTATTCAAATGTTGGAGTAAGACTTCTTTTGCTGTATACCCAGGTGCCTGCAGTAAATATATATACATATAAAACTGTGTGCTGGGCAGCAATTGAAGGTAAATTCCATGCTGTAAAGGCTAACCTGCTGCCCTGCCAAAAACGTTTGCAGTGGTGCTGCAAACATGTTTATCTTTCTAGCCATGTATGCTTTCTGCTTTGCCCTTCAGCTCTTTCCTTATAAAGTGGATTCTTTCGTCCAGTTATTGAGGTTAATAGCCTTTTAATTTTCATACCTGTTGCAGCAAAACTATACAAACTCCAAGCCTCAGTGTATCTGGTTGATTTGGTTTGGTTTCTTACCAACAGCATTAAAATGGCTTTTTATGTATCGTTAGCAACTGGATTCATTTTTTCAGCCTGCTACAGTGCTAGCCTTACGTTTCAGCTGGCTCCACAATGCAGCTGAAATCCAAGGAGTCTCTAGTTTAACACAAAGCTGTAGTGGCGGCAGCACCTCTTGCTGGGTGCATGTTGAGAACCTGAGCACATAATAAAGTTGCCACATAGGTATCCTCCCCTTTGCTATAAATCCTTAAACTCTACCACTGAATTCACTAAAATTTGTATTTGTGGTTTTTTTGATGTTGCCTCTGTCCCAAAGACAGCCAGATGCATTGGAGCTCACAGGGTTTGAGTGTCACTGCACCATAGCCTGGGCATTATTGGTTACTCTGTTTCTGTCCTGCTGTGTGGATAATCCCATGTGTTTGCTCAGTCTCCAAGCTGCAGTAGCTTTAACCCTTTCTCTGTTGTTCAGAGGTATTTCTTGAGTCATCTAGGTCTACCTCCTAAAGAAGTTAAAATCACACATCATACCATCTTAATAGAAACTTCACAAATTTTGAGTTCTAGAGTTTCTAGCTGTGTTGTACAATTATCCCTTTCCTCCTTTTTTTTTTTTTTAATACTTTGAGAATACTTTTTTAAATACTTTTTTAAAATACTTTGAGAATCTTGTTAAAAATGAAACACAGAAGAGTTTAGTGTATCAGTGACAACGTCACTTTCTTTAATGCTATCCTGAGATTTGTTTCATTAGTTGCTCCCCTGGCAAAATTTTCCATGTAGTACATTAGCCATGTTCCTGAAAACACATTTTACTCCCTTGCCATTTTTCTCTTCAATACTCTTCAGTACAATACTGAAATCCAGCCAGGGGAAAAAAAAAAAAAAAAACCTCTTTCAAAGCCAGTGCAATAGCAACAAAATAGCTCCATGGTCAGCTATGTATATAGAATTAAGACTTTCTTGCACTTCTACTATTCTGAAAAATATTTTATACACACGTGGAATCCACAGAAATCAGTCTCTGCAGGTTGCTCTGGTTCTGTTATGTTTACACATTTTAATCCCTTTGGTGAGAGTCACTCTAACTGTTCATATCACATTTGAGATATTGCAGATACTTCACGCTGTGTAAGAGCAGAGGAGGGCATGTTTATAAATATTTGCTCTTTATTAAAAGGTGCCTCAGCAAATGTAGCACTGCACACAGCCTGACTTCTGTCATCCTTCTCAAAAGCAGTTCTATATTGCAAACTATGTTCTGTCTTGTGAACTATGGATCTTTTAAAATACAGCCAGAATTCAGCAAAGTGAAAAGATTTCCAAGAAAGATTGCCAATATATAAAAGAGAAGAGAAAGTGAGGACAATTAAATAAATGCTTGAGGTCAAGGGTCACATTTGCAGAGTTAGGACACTCAAAACTATAACTTGACTAATTTTATTTTTAGGATTTGCTGCATTTTTATCAGGAAGGAGAATTTTTGTCATTGTATTTGGATGGTATAAGGATTTCTTGCAAGTTTTTGTAAGATCAGAGAGGGAATCAAAGAAGCCACAGGCAGAGTTTAGTGGATGCCTTTCTAAACATCTCTTGTGATTGTAGCTTCACTCAACAATTTACTTGAAGAGTCATCGTTAAGCAATAGTTTTTGTTGATGCAGGAAATTCCCTACACTCTTGCCAAAGAAGACTATACATGCTATTGTTCCTTGTAAAAGCAGGATGAACAGGGACAAGAAACAGAAGACATTGACATGGAAAATTCACCTTTTTTCTAGCATTTATGTTTCTATACTGTGGTCTGAAATTAAATTGTAATGGTATTGTTACTTCAAAACTTTCATTGGGAAACTTGGTACTGATGAGCTCCTAAAACAATAGCTTTGGAGCTGCTGTAAATGGAAAAAAATGTCTGATCTGTTGTCCTATGACTACCCAGCTTATTCTGTGATTCTGTGTGACTACGGTCAAAATTTTAAAAGACATCATCTCAATGCTAGGGCTCTTGAACTTATGTCCCATCCTCAGTCATCAGAGTCTGAATGCACTAAGGGCACTGTCTTCTTATAAGAGATGGAAATTCTTCATGGGCTATGGCTAGACCTGAGAAAATATATCAAAGGTGAAACCTTTAAAACTTTACTTTTTCTAGCTTCCCCAGAAAATGTCTTGCAGGAAGATGAATAGCCTCTATGTTCTCATTTTCAGGAGGAGAAATGATCTCTGATGTGTCTTGCTTGTCACTATTAGACTAAAAGAGTCTAAAGCTTTGAAAAATCTCTCAGCTCTATGGCCTGACTTTTACAGGTTGTAAGCATTTGTTCCTTCCAGTTCATTGTCAAAGTGATTCTCATGATGCACACTTCTTTTCTAACCTGGGCTGTGCAGATGAGAGTTATAAAGGAAGCTGCTCTAAATGACAGGTCTCTCAGTTTCTGAAGTCCCCCATCATCACCATGTCTTTGTTGGCTGAGATGGCAGCAGAGAATTGCTCCTCATTGGCTCCTACATCCTAATGACACATCAGCTCTGCTCTTCTGACTGTCTCTTTTCACCTTGTGTCATTTACCATCCATCCTGGCTGTCTGGAGCTCGGTCAGTGTAATGCTCTCCTACAAGAAGGGTGGGAAGGAGGATCTGGGGAACTACTGACCTGTCAGCCTGACCACAGTGCTGCGGAAGGTCATGAAGCAGATCCTCTTGAGTGCCATCATGTGTCACCTGCACAGCAACCAGGGGATCGGGCTCAGCCAGCAGGGGTTTGTGAAAGACAGGTTCTGCTTGGCTCTGGTCTCCTTCTGTGACAGGGTGACTCACTTAGGGGATGAGGGAAAGGCTGTGGATGTAGTGTGGCCAGCAGGACCAAAGCAGTGATGCCCTCTCTGTACTTGGCACTGGTGAGGCTGCACCTCAAATCCTGTGTCCGTTTTGGGGCCCCTCACTACAGGAAAGGCATGGAGGTGATGGAGTGAGTCCAGGGAAGGGCAAGAGAATTGGAGCACAAGTCTAACGAGGAAAGCCAAGGGAGCTGGAATTATTTACCTGGGAGAAAAAGAGGCTCAGGGGATACCTTATTACTACCTGAAAGTAGGTTGTGTGGGAGGGGGGTCAATCTCTTCTCCCAAATAAGAAGAGATATGACAAGAGAAAATGGCCTTAAACTGTGAAAGGGCAGGTTTCGATTGGATAGAAAGAAAATTTCTTCACCAAAAGGGTTGTCAAGCATTGGAACAGGTTTCCCAAGGAAAGGGTGCAGACACCATCCTTGGAGACATTTAAAAGACGTGTATATGTAGTGAACATGGCAGTGCTGGGCTAATGGCTGGATTTGATGCTCTTAGAGACCTTTTCCAACTTAAACTGCTCTATGATTCTATAAATTCTGCTCTGGCCTCAGATCCAGATCTCTCAGTCGTGGACAGCAACCACCACCAGACCCTTGCCCTACAGAGGGCAGAGGTGAGGTGTCCTGTGCACACTTCTTGAATCCCCAGCAGAACTGCAAGCATAGTACTAAGGCACTCCACAGACCAAAAATGGTGGGATTAGCTTCAGATGATGTAGTGGTGGCTGAGACTGGGTGGTCCCCAAGCACTTTCTGAGACACCAGTGGAATTTGGCAAATGACTAATGAAGTGATATTTGCTTCTAAAGTGTTATTAAAATGGCATTGGTAAATAAATCTGTACCTCTCCAAAGCTTTTCTATTTATATATATATTTTAGGAAATGTGTCTATATCCTTCTCTCTGTATGTGTTTATTTCAATTACTAAAATACTCACTGTGATCATAACTGATAACTATTTCATTACTGTTCCAGATAATATAATGAAATATATCAGTGGTTCAATGGTTTGTGTATGCTGTATGTGGGTGAGATCAGTGGTTTTGAATGTCTCCTGCAGTTACCATAGAAACAGGATTTCCTCAAGTAGCACAGCAGAGTGGCGTGATGTTGAGTGGGGAGTTCTAACATTTAATTTTTAAATTAAACTGTACAGATAACCAGTAGGGAACAGCACAACATCCAATTTAAAATTAAAATGATGATGAGCTCTGTTTTTCTGTATTGAATGTCACCTCAGTGATACCTGACCTAGCAGCTAACAAGACATTATGAGTTCTCAGTCTGCAAAGATGCAGGCTGACAAATATTTTTCATACTTGCAAAGCAAACTATAGATAGACACCTGTGATAAAGAGATCAACTTCCCACACAGCAGTGAACTTGCATTGTGCATTTTGATATGGGCTTATTTCCATAAATAATAATGTATTATGTGTTAGTAACCAAAGTATTTTCAATTAACAATCAAATATTACCTGTAGATCAAAATGCAGTATTTCTAGAACCTGATGTAAAGGCATATTTCATTGGAATGACAATGACTTTCAGGGCAAATGGGAGCTGCTTAGTGGATCACCATGGTAACTGTGGTGATAGTATATGCTTGACTACAGTATTAGTTTTCTACAATCTGATCTATGGCCTGGTTTGAAGAATCATTGCATAATCATTTATTCTTTTAATGAGGAAATAAAATTGATTGGTTTTGCAACCTTTCTCTCCAGCACAGCATCAGGGT
This sequence comes from Dasyornis broadbenti, assembly GCA_013397935.1. Lineage (NCBI taxonomy): Eukaryota > Metazoa > Chordata > Aves > Passeriformes > Dasyornithidae > Dasyornis > Dasyornis broadbenti. The sequence goes on along the minus strand of VZRN01004653.1, from coordinate 367,468 downwards.
TTTGCACTATGTCAGAGAAATTACTGAAAACCAGGGTTCTTCATCCAAATTCAAAATCTCAAGGAATTAAAAAACAAACATCATGGTAGAGTTCTTTTTTCTCCTCAGTTCTTCTAGTGAGTCTCTGCTGCTTTAATCATACTAATATCAGATGTGATTAGCATGAGGACCAATCTGAAGAGAATTACAGCATACATAACTACATTGATCTTCCCCCCCCTTTTTTTTTTTTTTTTTTTTTCCTTTCCCCAGATCTGTCCTTTTTTCCCTTGTAATGAGAACTCTTGTCCATTGAATTCTGGACTTAATCCTTAAATTCTTATTCCTTCCAGTAGCTCTAATGGGCATTGTCCATGCTTGTTTACTTCTGAGATTTTAATAAATCCTCAAAATGAAGTCTGTATAAGGGAACAGCAAACAATTTGCTGTCCCAAGTACTGCAGGTAATGAGTTATGACCAAATGATATTTTGGGGTTCTTCTCCATGACACAAATAGTAAAAAAACCTGTTTCTCAGGTATTGACTCACATTTGAATGAAAAATCACCTCTAGACCACCAAAATACATCAGGGTGTCAATAGCCATGAAATGAAAATTCAGTCCTGCTTAAACGGTTTAGTGTTTATAGAAAATACAGTGGGTGGAAGGCAAACTGTATGTTAAATAGGAAAGCCTAAGCTGCAAACACTGCCTTGTGTGGATACTGTCCTTCACTTCAGCTGCTCTGCTCAAGAAGAGCTTGCTGGTTAGGAGACTAATCCAACCATGAGGAGGCACCCTTTAATTACAGAATTTCAGGAACCATATTTCTTTTTTCTGTGAACCTTTCTGTGGTGATGAAAACACATTTCCACCAAGACCCCCATCTGATTTTTGCATAATTGCATATCCCCCTTAAAAGCATATGCTTGCAATCAATCATTCCTCTCATTTGAAATCCCTAAGGAAATAGCTAGGTGCTGTCGCTTATGAGCAACTTATCTTTCCAATACATCACATGACTTAAACTCCCACACAATGCAGGTTCTCTGCCCTTGGGAAGTAAATAACCCTGACAGGCTGGGGGTGGCCAGGGAGCAGCTTTGTGGGATGTCCTGGCACCCTGAAGAATCATAAGCCATGCAGGAAGCAGCAGATATGGGGCAGTAGCAGCATGGTCCATCCACACAGGGGTGGGATTATCCCCCTCTACTCCACACTCAAAAGACCATGGACAGAAACAGCGCCTGGTCTGGGGCTGCCCACAACATGAGATGTGGGCATACTGGTGTGAGTGCAGCAAGAGTTGTAATTTTGGTAAATTTAAGAAAAACAATTCTATGAAAGATTTCACATCTTTCTCAAGTATTTGGAAAGACCTAAAGTTACATAAAATTGTTCCTTTAAGGAATGAAGTGTAATTCAGTCTGTTACATGGAAAAGGAAAGTACGTAAAATTCAGGTTTCCAGAATAAATGAAAATATAGGTACACAAACTGAAGATTCCTCCTTCTAGTTTTTTCAGGAGCATTTCTCTTGAATCAGAATTTTATTTCACTCTCTTATTTACCTTAGAGGGATAACAGTGAAGTATATACTATGCACTTCAGTCGTAGTTGTTGAAAGAAGTTGTACTAGTGCAGCCAGAATGCTGTTCAAGCAATATTTACTTTTTTAAAAACCTTCTCTAAAGTATCTCTCACATTGTACTGGAGGCTGCAAATCCCATTCAGAGAGGACAGGTGGCAGCTGTCATTAGAAATTGGGATCAGGTGAAGTCAGTGCAAGCTTCTTATTCACACTGTTACTTTTCCTTTCCTATCTTGCATATCCCATGACAAGTTTCAGCTGGGCTGTCTGCTGACTTCAGTTAATTCAAGAATTACACCTGACCCAGCTCCCATTTACCTCCATAAAGATCTTTACACTTTTTTTTTTTAATTTTTTTATTTTTTATTTTATTTTTTTATTTTTTTTTTTTTTTTTTAAGGTCTGGACCAGCTTTTACAGCTTCCCATATAGCCAGAAAGGAAAAATATATATTATGGTGAATTCAGTCCAGGGAAATCACTCTCTAGTGTAAGTTCTAGTACAGGCCTTTTCCAGCTGAGCCTGCTAATCCAGTTGAGACCTCATAGTGAGCTTGTCATCAATAATAATTAAGAGAGAAGAAAGACACAGTGAGGGTATGCCAGATGTGTGTGCCTTGTAGAGGTCAGCAAAACCCAGGCTAGATCAGCAGGGGTGCAGGGGAAAAGACACCCTGGCAAAAAGGGAGAGTCTGTTTTGTTGCAAGGGCATTTTTGCCAGGCCCCTTGGAAGGCCATCAAAAGATCCCCAGTAGCCTCTGGAGCACACCCAGTGTATAAATGGGGGTAAGGAGGACAAAGGAGTGAGTGGCTATCTGAACTACTGACCCTTTGATCATTGTACATATTTTGAGGCATTTCAAGTATTTCTTTGACAGATTATGAATAGAGTTGTGAACACTGGGCAAAGTGGCTGAACATAGTACTGTGAGTTGTAGGAAACGTAACAAGTCATAAATAAAAATGTTGTCAGATTTCCTGGAAATGTAAGGAAAATTGAGTTCTAAAAAGAATTAACTCTGCAATTTTTGATGCTCTAATGTGTTTTAACAATATTGCTGGCAGACCGAAATATCTAATAATCTTTGGAGCTCCTAGAAGTATTAATTGTGCCTTCTGATTGTGTCTGAAATAATTCAATTATATCAATTATATTAAAAATGCAAGGAATGATAATGCAAATCTCAATTCTTGGGCAAGCAACAAAGAAACTACTCTTATTGATGTATCAATAATCCGTGTTTTGTGCTGCTGCAGTTTAAAATGTCAAATGTGTATGAATGACTCCATTTATATTGCAGAACTTATCTATTTTAATCCTTCCAAACAAGTTTAAAACAAGTTTTTGATCATTTTCAATAGTTCTCTATTTTATCATTCTTCTTTGCCATTCAATTGCCCTTTCTTTAACCAAAAAAATTTAGAGCTGTTTTTGGTCACTTTCAGTGTTCACATGATTCTCTCATACTAATTTCTTTGCTTTGATAAAGGCAGAGATGACTGTAATTTCCATTCCATGGGCAAAACTTTTTATGTGGCAAATTTATAAAGGACTAAATTTCTCTTTGAAGAAATATTATTCATATATTTTTTAGTTATTACCATTAAATCATGTGTTTTCAATGTTTGAGACAGAAAAAATAAATATTTTTTTTGGCTTGACCTCTTAAAAAATGTTTCAAGTCTCATAAATACTACAGCAGTAGATTTATTTTTAATTATTTATATCATGCACTATCATGTTGTACCTTATAACTTCTTTGCTTTACTGCATTTTCATAGATTAAAATATCTTCTGGCACTGAATGCTCCTGTAATATGTGTCTGATCTGAGCTAAAGGCTTTCCATCTCATGCCTGAGGATATTTGCCTCCTCAGTTTCCTTCCTATAGGTAATATATTTAGGGTTCATGTGACTTTTTTAGTGTCAGGACACAACTCTTTTACAAGTTCCTTATTCAAAGATTGAATTTCAATAAATTACACCTAAGATTGAAGAGGAACTTTCATTGCAAGTGTCCTTTTTCAGTCAACTATGGCTAGTACTGAAAAAAACAGGATTTGGGAATACACAGAAATGAAACATCTTTTTAATTTCAGACAAAAAATAGCCTAGGAAAGGGCCTGTCCAAGAGAGGGCTCTTACAGTTGATAATGATGGCTTAGGTACTGCCTGAAAATATTGAATTAGGAAAATTTTAAGTTAGGAATTAAGATTGTCCAGTAAGGAAGAAAACCAACAAGATGAGCAATTTAGACAATCAGATTAGATTAATTTCAAAATATGGAATTTTTTTATGGTAGACTTTTGACAGCTGAAGCCTCAAACCAATAAAAATATATTTAGTGGAAAATTTCAGAAGGAGGGAATGACTGCATGGTGGTTAGCTCCTAAATTGAAGAGGAGGTGAAAGTCAATAAGCAAATGACTATAAATAATTCAATCTGCAGTTCTTTTTTTAATTTGTGGAAAAGACAGCTTTGAGATTGCTTTCAACACATATTGGTGGTCTCTGTTTTTTTTTTTTTTTTTTTTTTTTTTTTTTTTTTTTTTTTTTTTTTTTTTTGGGTAAAAAAAACNGTTTTTTTTTTTAAGGAGTCAGAACCAGGCTAGCCAACTAACCTTCTTTAAAAATTCCAGACGTCTATTTTTCTCTCAACTCTTGAGCAATTCTCTGGGGACATGTTTTTCACATCAAACCCTGTATGAAATTCTGCATACAAGATGCGATGTAGTATGACAGGTGTCCATGTGGACAATGCTAATGAAATGTGATTTTGTCATGAGCAGTAAAAACCTGGACATCAACTACAGTGCCAGAATAGATGCTGGTGTGCAGTAGATAATGCAAACAGATAAGCAGCTGAAATGCAATATGGTAACAAAGAAGGGCAGCAAAACTTTGGTTTGTGTGGGCAAAGGGACCTTATAATAGATTTCAGAACATTAAATCTATCTGGGCAGAATATTTTTTAGTCTGGTCATTAAATATCTAGTCTAAACTAATAATCAATTCCCTCTCTCTCTTTCAAAGAGAGAATATATGCTTTATGACTGACTCAGTCCTCCAATCTCAGATGCCTATCTGTATGACATAGCCTAGTGAAATATCAGTATTTTAAAATTAAGAAGACCAGAAAATTAGAATACTTCATACTATTATCTGTCTAAACTCTAAAATTAAATCCATTTGTGCTGTTACATATCTCCAGCATCAGGCCTGAAATAGTTGGCTTTGCAGTGTGACCCTGACTTCACATCCACATTTTCAAGAAGTCCTTTTGTTTAGGTGTATAGACATGGATATAAGCACTTATGTTTGGGTATTTATCATTTGAAAGTGTGACAATTTGTTATCTGTGCTCTTTTTTAATCTAGCTGAAAAGGGCTGTGAATATGATCATGAATTCATGGGTATCCCTTGTTTCTTCAGGGAATCTCTTTTCCACAAAGAGCTGTCAAGGTGGCCACTGAAGAATTTTGGTTGAGGACAGTCTTTTATTTACACAGTTATTCTGTTGTTATTGAGGTTTCTCACAAACATTTTTTTTCTGGATGTTGTTTTTCATGCAGTTTTAGAGAAAATGAATACCAAGGCAGGGATCCTGGATAACACAGAAATTAATCCTGGCCTTTTATTCTAAAGGACTTTCCAGATATTTTTTTTTTCAACCTTTTTATTTTTTCTCTAGAGTGTGTGAAGTTTTCCAGTTTCTATTCTCCGCTTGGTATCAATGACTAATAAATAGAATTATTTCTTTATATATATATGTATGTATATATATACAGCATATTAAATAATTTAAAAAAATTAAAATCCTCCAAGTACATTTCTGAACACTAGAAAAATGTTTTTATTATTCCCAGACTAATGTGAGGTTAGTAGTTATGATTTTAAGCTGATATGTAGATATCATATCAATGAACATCTAAGTAGGTGTTGGGAGTGTGTTGAAAGAGCAAAGTGGAGGTAAGCTGTGGGTGAAGTCTGTCAACAGTCAGCCTTAGGTGTCATCTTAATTATGTGTAACAGCTCAGTGAAAGCTGGCACTGGTACTAAAAGAGAAGAGCCCTTAAGAAGCAGAAAATATATATCACTTAATATTCCATTTTGTAATAAGAACGATGATTTTATGTTGTCAGAAAGATGCATCCTCATGTCATCCTAATTTACCCTAAAAGCTCTACTATCACTTTAAAATGTGCATGGTGGATCCCCATGTATCTCATCAGAAATACTCAAATTCAGTGACAGTGTAAATTGCTTGTTCGTCACTGAACTGGTCGGTGTTCTTCGCTACTTCCATATGATTTCAGATGAGCTGGAAACAAAGCCAGTGAAGGGAATGATGACAATGATTCAATAGAGTGCATAGATAGGACTGTAGCAATGAACTGTAGCTGACCTGTAGCAAAATGCAACTGTTGTACCCAATTTTCTCATGTCAGAAGAGAAATTGCTAACTGATTGATTACTAACTAGCTAAAAATGACTGGCTGATTGAAAGCATCGCCTGGTATCAGGACTGAATTTTAGCACTGTAGCACAAAAGGGCCATAGCTGGAACCATAACTGCAAGAATGTTTGGGACAAAGTAATACGATCAATACAGATATATTTCAGCATTATTTTTTCAGCTGGCCTGGTAAGTCTTCTGGTTTTGCACATGTGGCAGTTTGACCAGATGTGACCACATTACTGTACACAATTATGCCTCTGTTATTTTCAAAATTACATTGAGTTATCATTACATCATTTCTTTTGTAAATCCAGTGTAGATATGCCTTCAGATTGTTTATGACCCGTGTCATTGTATAGATTTTATGTGACAAAACACAGCCTGGACCTACATAGTTTTCTGCAGAATAATTACCAGTTGGCACCCCAGAACGAATGGTGGGAGGCCATCAAACAGCTCATCCAAGCCTTCCACCCATCTGTCCACTTGCTGTTTGTGGAACACGTTTTTGTATTTAATGATTAAACACTTTTCTGTATATCACATTTGCAGTTTTCCCAAGCAATGCTTGCATACAGCACTTAGTGTTCATTTAATGTTCATTTCCAAATGTGTAATTTTGTGTCTAAGTTCAACTGGTTAAAATAAAAATAAGAAACACAATTTAAAATATTTGTTTGCTACTTCATTTTCTCCTAATTTTTATCTGCACTACCCTTGCCTAAAAGCAGCTATCTTTTATACACATAGAGGACTTTTATTCCTTTCAGGAAAGAGCTTGGGTTAAATATTTGTAAGAAAATTTTGTTTTGTCTGCATTGATAATAATGTAGCTAAAGACAGTAAGTTTAATGGCACTTTAAGGTACTTTTTAAAGAGAAATTTATTTCATTAGTAACAGGTGACTTGAGAAGTAACCACTGAGAGAAAAATGTTTTTAAGCTGTTAGGCATGTGGTAATTGGATATATTAAAATAGAACAACATGTATCAGTGTCTGGATCTTTCTCCGTATATTTGGCATTGAATATTTTAAGATCTGCACTTTTAATTTCTCTCCTGCAAATACAGGATGCACAAATCCAGTGGATGCTGCAAATATTGCAAGCTACTTTGAAGCCAAAATGTCCCTTTTTTTTTTTTTTTTTTTTTTTTTTTGTGTTGTTGTTGTTGTTGACTTCAGTGATTTAAGACTCCTGTTCCTTGGAGGTGGCTCTGTGATGTAAAGGGTGTCACCAAAACACCTGACAATTGCCTCTGAAGCCTATTTTGTCTGAAGCAGACATAAAACGTCCCCACTCAGCCCATTTCCTCATAAAATCTATTTAACAGGAGTATATACAGGATGCACTCTGCTCCAAAATCAAGCTGCACCAGGCAGAGATCTCCCCACCTGCCTTGTGGGAGGCTCTCACCTCCAGACACTGGCTCTGAGTGCCCAGTCTGCCACTGCACCTGATCCTTACTGAGGGGTGTCATCTTTTTTCCTTTTTCATATCTTCCTTGTGCTCAAGGGGAGCTGGAATGTTTCTGGTCCCTCTTTTTTCTCTGTTTCCTTGCAGAGTTTGATCCTATATTTTTAAGATGCTGAACTGAGATGTTTGACTTGTGCAAAATTAAGCTGAGTGAGGCCATGACAGATCATCTGTTCCATTCCCTGTTTCAAAGTAAGACCAGCTAAATGAAAGTCTTTCCTGATAGATGTCTCTCCAACTTGTTTTAAAAAATGTCAATCTGTGTGAGTATTTGCCTACTTTTAGAAGGTGAGCTTTTTATTTTCCCTTTCCAAAAGTAAAACTTTAAATGTATAGGTGAAATAGGTTATTCTTGCCCCGGTGGACACAGGAAATGTTTTCTTCCCTTCTGATTTGTACCCAACTTTGTAATCTTTGATACCAGGGATCCCTCAGTCACCTTAGTTAAAATGTTTCTCTTTTCTGTTGTGTATCATAGGATACTTCCTAGACTTTGGGCCCTTCCTTTTCTCTATGGAGTCTCTTCTGCTCATTTACACCTTCCTTGAAGTGTGGTGCTCCAAACTGGGTGATGTATTTCAGAGAACTTCCTAATGCTGCACAAATTGGGACAAATTTTCTGATTAACTGTGATTCCCAGACTTTAAAGTACTAGTTGCTGTTTGGTACTATTTTTGTTTGCAGTTGATTAAATTTGTTTTTACTGAATTATTTTTGCTTATGTACACACACAAAAAAAATCTTTAGTAGAGTAGGCCCCAGCAACAGGAGCTGGCTGAGAATCCTGCTCGAGATTCAAAAGGTTTATTGCAATGATTTCGATTCCTCCATCGCTAACTCTTCCCACAAAGCCATTACTTTGTGTCTGCACCTGCATCGTGACTTGCTGGCTTACAAAAGCCTGGTTGAACTCAAACTGAAGGTGAGAGATCAACAGCTCATACACAGTGGTACCAACCAGAGAGCAGTGGTGGAATACCTGCAACCAAACAGCATGAGGGTATCATCTTTATCTGCAGAACTTGCTGCATGGAAGGTAAGCAGGGTCTCTGAAGGAAAATACTTGCCACATGGGGTAAAAAGGGCAGCAAAAGTTTCATCTCTCTCATGCTTCTGAGGCCACAGGAGTCAAGTATTAGTCCTTTACTTTTTTTCCACGTATGCTTACTCTAGACTGGGGTGAATTTATACCTTTCCTGGAATGGGAAAATGTATTTGTGTTCACACACATGATTACACTCTTAAGAGAGGAGTTATTATTAGGCAGCATTCCTATGTGGTCTACATAGGATAAAGATATATTTGACATCATGCAGCCTGCAAAATTAGCATGAAATGCACAAAATATGGATGTTTTATTTCTAATGATCTCAGTAATTGTAAGCTAATGGGAGACTATGAAAAGGGCAAAAAAGACCCCGAAGTTTTTTGCTGGGTGGGAAAATAGGATTACTGGGTGAAGCTTTCTGCTACAGTAAATAGGAAAGAATTTTCACAGATAATTTTTTGGCTGAGATTTCCTGGCTGATTTACAGACAGAAGGTGACATATGCAGCTAGGATTTGCCTCTTAGTCTAAATGTGAAAGTAGAGCTCCTCCCAAATTCCACATGGCACTGCTGCAAGCCCCTGGGAATTATGTCTAGCTCTACTGTTTTGGGGAATGATTTTGTCCTGGTAGATGCATACTGGCTGTGCACTTTAGTTTTCTTTGCATTTGGCCAATTGTTGAAGATATTCAGTGAAATCAGAATCAAATGCTTAATTTGAGCTTTATATTGAAATTTATAACACAGACAAGTAACCCATGACTCAGGCATTCTTGATCAAATAAATCACTAAAACAAAAAGTGGCTTGTCTCATTTTGTGAGCAAGCTCTTCTGGAGTTTAAAGGTTCTTTGTCTTATCTGACACTTCAACAAGGCGAATCATTTAGTGAATTAAAGAACGCATGCATTTCCCTTGCAGATTACTTTTAAGTAATGAAGTTAGTGTTTGGGCAAAACAATCAGCTTTACTTAATGGTTCTTTGAAATGAAGTCTCTAAGAAGAAGCTGAGTGATTTCTGCATGACTGCATTCCATGCCATCATCTGGTATGAAAAATGCATTATACTCTCACTTCCTTCCTCTCTAAGCAAACTCAATTTCCAACACCTGTGATTTGAATAAACTGTACACAGACTCCTATAAAAGAATTCAACTGTAAAAGGATTATGGATTTTTAGAACTGTATTTTGAAGTCTGATATACTCACATTACCCAAAGGGAGCATGTGAGGCCAGCAAGCTGTAGGAAAGAAGTCCCTCTGTTCATGTAACACAAGTAACATATTGAGCAGAAATGCTGCCTTGTGAGGCAAGGCAATGAACCAGAGAGGCTAAGAAAGCGGCCTAGGCAGGGCTAGCATCTTTCCCCAGATGGAAGGAAGTCTGGTTGGGATATGTGGCGACAGCTTTGCTGTTGTTCTTATCCCAGGCTGGCAGTAGCTAAGCGGTTGTCTACTCTAAGAGAGGGAACTATAGGTCACTCTTTTCAGTCTTGAAGTGCTTGCTTGGTTTGACCTGTCTGGTGTCTGGGTACTCTGCCACTCTCATACTAACTCACTTTTGCTCTCTTGTTTTTCTCATCTTTCACAAAAAATTTCCCTAATATATTTTTTGAGTGCTCACTAAACCATATATCATTAGGCCAACTTTTACCATGCTATCAATATTGTACATTTCATTATTTGGGTTATTAGTCTTTTCAAGATTGGAGATTTTAGGCATCAGAGTGTCAAAGTGCTGTGGAATGCCTAGTGTGCTGATCTTTTTCATCACTCTGTGTCTGGCCATCTGATCCCCTCTAAGTTCACTTTTTTGTTATTTTTAATTTGGACAGTAATTCATGGTAATGTTATGTATGAATCTCAGGGTGTTTTGAAAACTTGAAATCATTATCTTCTATAAGTGAGGAAAGAATTGATGGCTTGGTGTTACAGAACAATAAGCTAAGCCTTTAATTATCAACTGATTAAAATTAACATGCCCTTAACACCAATAAAAGTGCTGATTGAATTTTGTTAAAAATCCAGTAATCTGAATTGTGTATAAATTATGGGGAGAGTGTGAAAGTGGTTTTAGTGATTTTAACAACCACACTGGCATCTCACACTTATCATTAAAGAGTTTCCTGCTTTCCAATGTTCTTAATTTTTCACATGAATATTTTAAACAAGAATCTCCAAAGTGTGCACTGAAATATTACCCTGTGGAACAGGTTGCTCCATACAATTAAATTAAATAATAAAATTAAGTATCTCATTTCAGAGTATGTCTTCTGCATTTTTGCTGCTTTCAGCATCAAGAAATATTCATAATAGCAGTACCTAGTTCAGGATTATAAGTAAGTTAATCCCAGAATATATGTACCCATACTATTTTTATTCCCACTATGAAAATTTCATTTCATATATCTCAGACTTGAATGCTTGGCTTTTGTTTTTTTATTGAAATAGGGGGGGCGGTTTTGTTTTTTTTTTGTATCTCATTGCTTGAATTCTGACATTTTGAGACATGGTACATGGTTAACTTACCCACTGCACTTTAGGAAGAATGGCACATCTTTCTGATCTCTTTCCGTACCTGCCAAAAATTCCTGCAAACCCTGTAATTCCTTTCCTGCATAGATCCAGTCAAGTTTCAGATACCAAATTTCTTGAGACCTCAGGATCTTGTCATGCTCAAAACAGGCAATATATCTGAAATAAGAGCAACAGGATTGTATTCTCTTCAAATTTGAGTAGATGTTGCTTGTTTTAAGATAAGAATACCTATGTGAAAAGAAGCAGCTCTCTTCTGTTAGTGGACCAATATTGTAGGTGGAACTGATGCTAGAATCAAGTGCTTATACTATTGCTTTGGAGGAATGCAGTGTTTTAAAAAGAAAAGGAAGTAGAATTCTGGGAACAGTAAATCAGTCAGTCTTGCTTTGATAGACAACAGGACACCAGAACAAACCATACTAAACACATTTATAACTGCTTAGCAGATAGTGAGGCAGTAAATAAATCAATGAGCAATTCCACTAACTGACCAACCAACCAGCAAGATCAGATTTGGCAAGCATTTCACCAGACAGGATCATGATTAAAAATGATCTTGACAAATGGGAGGAATAATCAGAAATCAACAGTGGGTCAGAGAACAAATAGCAGTTAGTAGTACAAGACAGATGACGAAAAGCAAAACTTGTTTTGTCATGTTTTGCTAAGAATCTATTTTAAAAGGTGAGGAAATTTATTAGTCAAGATGATGCTTAGAAAGCCTTGCCTGGGTACTGCTTCCTGGAATTGCTACCACTGCAGTTAGAAAGGATCCATAGACTTAGTTGTGGGAATGAGAGGAGCTTTGAAAAATAATTTGCAAGGAATAATTGAAGGAATTAGATCTTTGAAAATCTAGCAAATAGAAGATTAAATAAAAAGTAGGAGATGTAGTAGCAGTTTTATACTATGCAGAAAGTCATAACGAATGGGGTAGTAGATGTATCTCTTCTGTTGATAGAGCCAAACAAAGTAGCTATCCACGAGAAAGAGATAGTTAAGGTTACATCTGTAAGAGTTACAAACTTATTCAGAAGTTTATGGAGTTTCCTTCCTAGACAAACATCTGTCAGCAATATTTAACGTTTGTTTCACCTTGTCAGTGTGTTGGGGTTTGTTCCTGCAAGTTCGACACCTCTTTTCAGCATGTTGCTGAAAAAGTCGCCAACTGCAGGGAGAGAAGTGTACCAGCACTGTAATTCCATCAGGCCTGGTAGCTAGGGGGAGGTGACTCTCAGAACTGATTGAATATCTCTCTGGTTTACTTCTACTAAGAAAGAGACAGATCAGAGTTTACCTCTATTTTTGTGTGAAATACTATATGCACTTTTAAAAGGATTTTCATTCATTCTGCTTTGACCTTATCATGTGTGATTACCAGAATTTCTTAGTTCTTGTTCCTTTCCAAGTTTCTCTGAATTACTCTAATTAAGTGGAATAAAGATAGACTTAGGCTGAAGGATCCTGGAACAAAAGGAAAAGGTAGTCCTATCCATCAGATAAAAATATTCCTTGTAAACTGTGAACGGTATCATTAAGTTGAAGTAAATCTTCATTTATTTATGTGCTCAGGAAAGGCAAATGTAGATTGTATTTTCAGAAGCAGATACTTCTCTGTTGAGAGGGGAGATCACGTCTTGTACATTCAATTCTGGTTCACAAAAGATTTTGACTATTTTTCTTTGGCTGCCATTTTCAAAATCAAAGTTGTAACTCAACATGACAGATGAACAAATGCTCCCATGTTTTTATCTGAGATTTCCTCACAGAAGTCTGTGTACTTTCAATGTGTGTTGCATGAGGACATGCATATGCATCCTAGGTATGATATGTTCTGAGTCTGCTGTATTTTCTGCCCTGACCGGAGGCACAGGTGCAGCAAATCCTGTGCATCTGCAACTATAAGAACTAATTATACAAGCACTATGTGATGGACTAAAAAACGTAACCTAAATTAACCTAAGCCGAGACAAATCACATTTGTTTCCTTGGGGAAGACCATTAGCACCTTCCGTAAGTGACTGAGTATCTAACAAGTCAAAGACACTTTTTGGATATACCTCATTTTGGACATACCTCATGATATCAGAGGCAGAGACAATGGGAGTACAGACTGATATCTTATACTGGTGTCTATACATTAGCATGTCTTATTACTGTTTTTTATGTAAATCATAGTTTTGCCTTCTTAGGCCACTAAAAATCCAGGCCTGTAGATTATTTACAAGTCACAGCTGGAACAAATTCTCTATTATTTAAGAGTAACAGCCAAAGAGATGAGCAAACGTAATTTGAAATTTGTGTTCAAAATGCACCAACAGTCTGAGTGAGCTCACAGCCCTGCAGTAGACCTCCTGCCTGGGAGCACATTTAAGTTCTTAACCAGAAAATAAAAAAGGCTTGGTCTTCAAACAAATGTATGGTAGAAGCTAACCGAACAACACCCAGTGATGGTCTTTGCACAGAGAAACCCCAAGCTTGTAAATTAGTCTGTATGGAAATAAGGAATGTTTTCCCCTATAGCTCTCCATAGTCAATATACATGAGCCGCACTATTGAGTGGTTTTCTGCTGTGATATGGTAAGATTATATTCAGAAGCCTTTGCTTGTGAACAGACATAGATGGATATTTCTGCCTATTATAATCAGTGGCTTCCAGCATCCACTGTACTAAGTTGTGATCTCAAACTATTTGAAAATATGTACATATCATTAGCAAAACTCTTTCAACTCCCCTGCAACTTTGAGGTGATTCTTTGTCAGTTTCAAGTAGAAAATACCAAAAGAGATTTTTTTTCATTAATTAACATAAAGAGGTATACATCTCTCCAGGATGAGAAGAGTTTTCCTTGTTTATTTGTCAAGTTAAAAACAATGGCTTGGGAGTATGAGCAAAGAATAAGAGTTTTAAAAATAATGAGATAGATGTCCTAGATTGCTGAAGTGTGAGAATTTTTGCATTAAAAAACCCTTGTCATTTCTTCAAACACCCCTGATAGAACACACAGACAGTGCTCTAAATTCTGTTCCTTAGCGGTTGCAAATGTTCCTGAAAGAATTTAATCAAGTAATTTAACAGTGCACAGCTTTCAAATTATGATTTTTGTATAAGACAGAATTAAATTAGCTTTCCAGGTTTCCTGCTGCAGTGTTGACTCCATATTTCCAAATAGGAAGGCACGAAGAGCCAACTGACGCATAGACTAAAATTATTAAAGAGAGAGAACTTAATCCCCAATACTGAATTTTGGATCAGAATGAGCAGCATGAGGGGAACGTCTTTCTGTTTATTATAAGTGATGAACAAATATTTGCAGTGTAAAGTTGTCATGTAGTTGCTAACTCTGAGTGTAGGTCATGCCAGCCAGCATCCCTGAACCTGTGTGACTCTTTTATGGTAGAAATGTGGTTCTAAGAACATAGGCATAATAATAGTTAATAAATAAATAGTTAATAAATTATCTGCACTCAGTTGGACTGGACTCCGGTGCATGAGTCTAAGGCAATAATTATGGCCTCTTGATGATTTCTGCAATTAACTTGAGTCAAAAACAAGTACTGGGAAGATTTCCATGAATAAGTGATGGATAAGAAGAGAAGGAGACCAGTTAATGTGGCAGCTACAACATCATGGCCTTGTAATAGGGTGGCAAGGTAAAAAATATGAAGGTGTGTTTTTGCAAAATGGGACAGGAGAGAATAGAAATCAAAAATAAGAGATAATTATCTTAAAAGTTAGAGACAATATTAATTTAGAGGGTCAGTTTAGGGGAAAATTATATAATGTATTTTTTTCCAAGTCTACATTTCCTCTATTATTTGACATACAGCTGAATTTTAAAAGCTTCTTCTTCTTTTTTTTTTTAAATAACACCTTTCATACATTTCAATACATCTTTATGTTTGCAATGGAAATTAACACAAAATTTGAAGCTTAGCTTTAGCACAGATGTCTGTTAATACTGCTTTGCATCTGTCCAAATCTTTTTGTACAAAGAAAATGGTTATTTTAATTGCTGCAATTCATTAAGTTTTAATGAAACTGAATGAACCACATATTTAAAAATATTGTACAAAATAACGTGAACTTGAAAAATATGATGCTCTAATAAGACTAATGTGGCATATACAGATGTCTTAGAGAATCACTCCATACAGTAGTTGTACAAAACCAATAAACACATATACCTGCTTTTTATATTTCTCATTTTCTACACATATATTTCATTTTTGTTCTCTTTTAGAAAAAAATATTGCAACCTTTAAGGTTTCTCGTGCTTTTATTAAAAATTTACATTTATGTCAAAAAGTTATTTTAATTTAACCATTGCTAGACCCATTTTGTTATTACCTTCAGGCTGTCCAGGCCAGATTTTCCAAGTAGAAGATTGGAACAGAAAAATTTTTAGCTGAATTGTGAAAGAAAGAGAAGTGTTATTCAGTTGTGGAGGACTTTCTAAAGTTCAATCTTTATCACCTTTAGTGAGAGATAAACATCTTGGAGCAGAATTCAACATTTCCAGATTCTGAAACTGAGAAAAGGTACTATCACCCATATCACTGAAAGTTTTTCATAAGTGAAGAAAAATTATAAAGAAATTTGTTACACAGATAGGGACCTAACTATGGTATTTTTCTGTATTTGGCATGTGAGACAGAAAATTACCTGGATGTAAATATTCTTTACCATTTTCTGTTCATTGTAGATGTTCCTTCCATGGCAGTAGATAATTCAGTACTTCCCAGATTTCCTTCTTCTTGGTTTAACTCTTCATGCTTCAAACCGTATTTGCAAATAAAAGACCTAGAGGAATTTCCATCTGTGGCAAGAGCTATGGCAAGCAAGTTAAAAGAGACATATAATAATTAACTTGAAATGTTGCTTGCACTGGAAGTGCCCATAACCATCCAGAAAGAAACTGTCCATCCCTTTTGGGAGATCTGACTTAACTCCCCACAGGAACATTAGTTATAAGGGCTGCTAAGGAAGTTACAGGTTTCCCTTGAAACTCTTGCCACACCTTAAGCTCAAATGGAGCCCAGTTTTTTGATTAAATTTCATTACTTTTGTTGAGGCTTTTGGTTTCATTGAGCTATAGTCAAGTGAGGTTAGGTGAAAATTGCCAGAGAGATCTGGGAAGACGTCTAGTTAAAAAGTTCCAAATTTGTTGAATAATCTCACACTTTGCCACATCTTAAAGCCCTATCCTTTCTTAAAATCCCACCAACCGGCAAAACCAAACCCCAAACTAGTGCTTTTTATATGGCAAGATTTATACGAAAGTATTTTAGAAGTTTTCTTTCTTGAATGCTGTTTTTGAGTGCAAAAACAAACCAGGGATCAGATCATATTTTAATTAGAGAAGCCTCAAACAGGAAGCCACATTTCTGATTTTCATAGCAGGTGTGTAATTTGAGCAATCTTTGAATAATACAAAAGGAAACTTTTCTCTTTGAGCTTGACAGGTTTTGCTAAATGATTAGTTTTCTTCAGGCTGAATTCTGCTTTGAAAAGAAAATTCAATCAACAGTCATGCTGTCTATTGCTACTTGGCAAATGTTTTTTCACTTGTTTCCATCTTTCTTCATTCATGTGAAAAACTAATGGAAAAATTACATGCTCATAACCCAAACATGAATGGCAATTTATTGCATACAAAGTAAAGAAATAAAGCACAACTTTCTTAAAATAAAGCATCACCAGTCAC
The DNA here is from genome assembly GCA_013397935.1 of Dasyornis broadbenti. Classification (NCBI taxonomy): domain Eukaryota; kingdom Metazoa; phylum Chordata; class Aves; order Passeriformes; family Dasyornithidae; genus Dasyornis; species Dasyornis broadbenti. The sequence continues at coordinate 350,671 of VZRN01004653.1, read as the reverse complement.
TTCAGAGGAATAGGATGAGGGGAGAAGTCAATACTGCAGGATTAGAGAAATTAGACACTAAATGCTTTATTGTTTTTGTTTTTAACTCATGCAAAGTTGGATGCAGCTGTTAGCATTGACAAGGGTGTATCTGGGCAGGAGAGGCATCTCCCCTTCTATGATGTAAATTTAATCTTTCTTGATCACTAACATTATTTGGTAACTCCACGTTAAAGGTTTTGTTGCTTAAAGTACTTAATTTCAATTCCAGAGTAGATATGTGACAACAGGAACAGTCCTTTAGTGTAACTGCTCATTCCCTTGCCTGAATCTGGAACTATTTCGAGGCTATTTTTTCTGAATATCAACGAAAAAAGTGATAAATATGCCTCTAAAATGTGTATTTAGTCTGAACAAACATGAAATTAATGTCCAAATATACTTTAGGTTTTCACAAACTTAAATGATTTATGTTGGCCTACTTTGTACTTGGGATGGCTCTTAGGACAGGATGGGTTCTTCTCAGATTCATAGTCTTAACTAAGAGGGGCACAAAAACCTTTTGAGGATTAATGTAATGTAGAGCTATGGATGTAACAATGGAAAAAGTGATAAATATGCCTCTAAAATGTGTATTTAGTCTGAACAAACATGAAATTAATGTCCAAATATACTTTAGGTTTTCACAAACTTAAATGATTTATGTTGGCCTACTTTGTACTTGGGATGGCTCTTAGGACAGGATGGGTTCTTCTCAGATTCATAGTCTTAACTAAGAGGGGCACAAAAACCTTTTGAGGATTAATGTAATGTAGAGCTATGGATGTAACAATGGTCTTATAACTAAGAGGTTTTTTTTCTTTTCAGTTTTTGTACATTTGTAAAGTGGTTCCTTGGGACAGATCTCTTCAGCAGATAGAAAAAAAATCTTAAGAATATTCCAAGAAGTCTTAAACAGATGAGGATAAATGTTTATACCAGGTCTTCTTTTACCCAAACCATCAGTGGCATCTCTACATGGTTAAAAAAACAGACTTGTCAAATAATTTAATGGGATTTTCTCTTGCAACTACCCCTCCTCCAGCAGGTTTTGTGTCAGAGCTTCTAAATCCTTTCACATTTAAAAAAAAAAAAAAAAAATTCCCTTGCTCTTGTCAGTGAGACAAGAGAGAATTCTTGAAAGAACATTGCCACAAACAAAAGCATATTTCTACAGAGTGTTTAATGACAAAAGAAAATATGAATCTGGTAGATGAGATTTTTTGTTTTAATTTCAAGTGGGGTGTTTTCAGATTGCTTTAATGAAAAATACATTTCTTGGAGGCCTAGGGCACTGCCTAAACCCATTGCTTGCTGAACATTTCCCATGCCTTTCTGATTTGTCACTCTGCTGCATATTGCCTTGGAAACTCAAAAGGAGCTTTACATTGCTATGGAAACAAATCAATATAACTATATTTACATTTTGTTTATAGACCAGGCAGTGTAAAAGCCAAAACACATGCCTGCATGGATAGAACATGATATATAGTTGGGGGATTTTGTTTTCTTTTTAATTAAGAGAAATATTAGGTGATGCTGAAACAAGTGTCCGTTTTGTTCTGCTGCAGGGGATGAAGAAACCATTCCCACTTTCTGTCATGTGTTATTTTAATTCACAGGTTTCACAGTCAGTCTTTCAAGGACTATGACACTAATCTAAGATTAACATTGACTTTGGTTTTGTAAGTGCTTTAACTGGTATTTTACCAAACCTAAATTATATGCTCCTCTAAATGGCAAGAATGTAGTTATGTTTTCCTATAAACATTAGAGAATTACTGTCTTAATCTGACAGCTAGAAGAGCCTTTCAACCCACATTAAACCACAAACCCATATTGCCTTCTTCTTTGCTACCATATTACCTTCCCAGAACAGTTACCAAGATATTTTACTCTCTTCTTTACTTATGAGAATCTCCCAAAACATCTTCTGAGCTTTTAAAAGGTCTTATACTGTTCTTTAATTTCTGGGTAAACTATACAAAAAATGACTACATATTTTTTCTTTTATATTTTACTTTGATCTTTTTTTCTGACTGGTCTCTCTAGAAAGCACTAAATAAAATAAACTATCATTGTTTTATTCTTCTCAGTGTCTTTATGCACACCTTTGCATAACTGCAGAATCATGCAGTAGGACCTGGCTTTGTCTTATGTCAAATGTGCTTTACAATGAAGAGGTATTTTGTTTTTGCACAACAGTTTGGGTTTTCTTGCTAGTGACCAAGTAGAATTTTGGATGCTTGTAGAAAAATACACATGGACCATCTTACTATTCCTATTTGAGGAACTTCAGTGATGTGGGAATATCAAACTCAAGTAGCAATATATGACTTTATCATGAATATGTAATTTAGCATATATTTTCATTGGTTTAAAATTTGCACCTACCAAAAGGTTGAAAATGTATAAAAAGTTTGAGTAGTCATAGAATTTAGTGCTATGGCTCCATTTCTGCCCTTGCATCTACACAGATGGATCCTAGATCCTCTGTGAAGCTCTACTGGCTTGAAGAAACAAAGCAAGCAGTCACTGGGGCATGACATAATTTTCAAGGTCTGTCTCCAAGTCAGAGGTTAGTGCCAGCCTGACCTAAGGCAGGATATTTTCTAATCAAGCATTTTCCCCATATCAATCTGTTTACATGGAAACTTTCCGTTTTTTTTGTGGCACTCCTTTTTTCTGATTGTAGAAAAATGCTCATTTGAAAATGTTTTGACCCCTATACCACAACTTGTTAAACTGAAGCCAAGAGTGAAAGATAAGAAGAATATTGATGGGTACGGACACAAGTATTTTATTACAAGGATTCTACTACTTTCTCCTGTAATAGCCAGAAGCAATTATGAGCTGCATCTGGTGGGAATCTGCCAGTTCTCAACGTTTGAGGAAAGAAGCACATGTTGGCAGATTCGAGATGTCGGGTCATTTCAGGAATAAATAAAGTAGCAAATAGTGAAGCAGATGGGGCTTCCTACCCCATTAGAACTCCTATAGCCCCCCAGTCATGAAAGAGATGAGTGCATGTACCAGACATACCTGTAAAGCATACCTGTCCCAGAAAATTCTCCTTTGGAATCATGGGAGCAATAACCCTCAAATTTAGGGAGACAAGGAGAAAAATCACTGAAAACCCTATGGCAAGGCTGAGGAAATGGAAGTCCATTACAGAAGTCCATAGCAAGTTGTTAAGCTTCCCATTCCTCCACTTTGATCTCCTACCCCCATTTTACATCATCTAATTGCTTTTTTTAATTCATGTTTTCAGAAGCACCAGACCTGATCATCCATGGAAAGACACATTGTTTTGTCTCTGGTGTTTTCTGGCTCAAGGTTAAACTGGATTTAGTCCGAGTAAAGAAAGATGAAAATATTCCTAGCCTTCCATTCTATAAGCACGTGCTCCTTTTCAGAAAAATCAGTATATCTATTGAAGTTGCTGAACTTCTCACCTGGGCACTTTTCCAGAAGTAAGACTCCTGGTATTTATTCTGAATTCATACTCTTGGGAATGAGTGTAAGTTTATGCAACTCAAATCTAATTTGAAATCATAACTTAAAGTGATATTAGTTTAATATTTATAATAAGATTCCACTATTTGGTTTTCCTGTGAGTGTTCTGTTTTCATAGCATTTCCTTAGCCTTTCAGGTTTATCTTTTCTCTCATATTCTTGATGCTGGCTGTCAGAGGGAATGGAAAACAATTACAGAAATTATCCTTAACAAGGAACTATGACATAAAATGTCATTTGTTGGTCACAAAAAGACAGGGGCATTTTATTTCCAGTGATCGTTAAAACTAAGGCAGAGCACCCCTGGAAATATAAGGCACATCCTCCCAGATACAGAAATTCCTCTAATCAGATGAATTTAATTCAGTGATGATGAAATGCTTAATGGTATTGGCTATTATCAGATAGAGGGTGAGATGGAAAGAAGCCAGCCATACTTTTAAGACTTGCCTTTTTTTTCCTGATCTCTTGATTGCATATAATTAACATTCAATCTTGCTTAGTTTAATTTGTGTTCATTTGCTGTGTAGAGTGGTCAGTTATGTCTTCATTTGGCATGTGATACTTTTCTTTCTCTGGGTGGTTTTATTTATTGGATAGTTTGTTCTATGATCTTCATCCCATTTAATAGTCTTATGAAGGGTGATTTGATAGTTAGGGCTACAAAGTCTTTGTTGATATGTTTATATTTGTTGGGGTTTTTTTAACTCTCATTTCTCCCTATCTAAGGGTTAGAGGATGGTGAAATGTCTTCTGATACTTGCCTTTTCCTAGCAAACAGGATTTCATGAGAGTGTGAAATTCCCTCCTTGAAATGCCTAGATAGGGTGGAGTTCAACTGCTCAGTGAGCCTGTAAAAGGTGATGATATGAACGAGAAAAAGACGTTGTCCTGCCCACTGAGTTTGTCTAAAACTTGGAGGTCTTCCCAGGTGGGGTTTTAGTTTGGTCTGAGCTTGAGGACAGCCACATATGTAAAGCACATTGATGGATAGCTCCTGCGTGTTACACATGTCAGTAAAAATGACCAGAACGTTAAAACTGCCAAAGGTCCTACTGCTGGAGGAGGCTAGAGTACTAATAAATCTTGCTGGTTGGTTTCCTGCAGGCAAGGTACAAATATTTCCTCCTAAAAGTAAAGAGCGCAAGTCTTTATCATCACTTTGTCTAAGAGAGAACAAAATGTCAAATGACTGAAAAAATCCATGCAGCCTTCTCATTCAATTGCTGTCAAAGAAGGAGTTTGAAACATGGCTTTGACATACATCCAAAGCAATGACTCCCTTGGTGGTTTATGTGGAAAGTGGCAATGCAGTGATAAACGTATTTTTATAATGAAAATTTTTTACCTACTTCCACTCTTTGGCTTTCTGTGCAGTGGAAAGAAAAGAAAAACCCAAGAAACCAGAACATGAAAACTTTGGTGAAAGCCTGACTACCCTGTACTTAGCTATCAAAATATCTGAAATGCAATTTTAACAGTTAACAGAGAAAACTGTAAAAATTTGAGCAAATATTTAGAAATTAAGACTGCTCTTGGATCCAAAAGAACAGATGCTTGTTTCTGACAGAGGACAGTCTTTACAGGGGTTATTTGAAAGCAGTAATACAGTAAAATGATATGTGACCCAAAATGAGTGGGAATAATATAAAAAATATACAAGCAATACTTTGAGAAGAAGACCATATAAGAAATAGTCATATTAGAGAAATCCAAAAAGAGTAAAAAAATAATGCTCTTTCATTGCATAACGTTAAACATTGCATTAATTATAGTAGAAGTAATATTTAAGAAGGATCTGTGATTTTCAAGATGACACTACATCTTTAAATTAAAAAAAATCTTTGGTAATTTCTTTCCTGTGCCTTGTTTTTACACTGACACTGAATTTTTTGTATTTGAACTGTTGCTTCAGGTCAGCAGTGTGTCCTAATTGATGTGGCATGGCAGAGTAGGGCTCATTTTCAGCACAGCTTGCAGGAGAATTGAACGACTTTGATTGCTATTAATAGGAGTCCTACCCCCTATCTCTGCTCACTGTGTGCTGAAGATTTGCCCCAATGTCAGGACATATTTGCAACACTAATAAAAGCCTTTGAGAAAAAAGCAATGTTTTATGCAGTCTTGGAGGGCAAAGGTGGGGGTGGGTGGAAGAGGAAAGAAGCAATTTTCTGTTTGTAAAGGTCACATCTGATGCGTTTTTGAACTCTGTGGTGTTGTAGATAATCAGGTGAGACAACTGTCATGTCCACTGGTGATTCAGCCTGACCCTTGTCTGCTTGGGTTATAGGAACTGTGGGTCTGGCATGACTTTATTATATTGGAGACCATATCAATGTCATATCAAAGTATCTGAAGGGAGGGTGTCAAGAGGATGGAGCCAGGCTCCGCTTTATGGTGCCAAGCAATGGGACAAGAGGCGACAGACAGAAACTGATGCACAGGAAGTTCCACCTCAACATGAGGAAGAACTTTTTTACTGTGCAGTGACTGTGCACTAGAACACATTCCTCAGAGAGATTATGGAGTTTCCCTCACTGGCGATATTCAAGCACTGTCTGAGCACAGTCCTGTGCCTTGTGCTCTGGGACGACCCTGCTTGAGCAGGAAGGTTGGACTGGATGTCCCCAGTGTGGTCCCTTCCAACTTGACCCATTCTGTGATTCTGTCATTTTTTCACTGAAGACCAAGGTAACCAGTATTTTATCTTTATATTCACCTCTCTTGGCTGCTAATAAAAAAAACCCTAGAGATTCCAGTAGAGTAACTCATCTGCTTTGTATTTTCATGGAGTTCACTGGCTCCCCCTCCGTTTTTCCTCTCTTATCTTGGGTGTTTGTCCATACAGATATAGCGTGAATGATGTGTTCTCTCCTTCTCTGATTTGTACCCTGACATGGAGAAGTAAAACAAAGAACTGATCTCGTCAGCAAACCAGCTGCATTGTCGCTTGTTATAATCCTGGTTATAGTTTCTATTCCTGTTCCCTACCAGACCCAAAGGCTTTGGATGAGTAACAGTGGGGAAGAACCAACACAGAAGTTGGGTGTTGACCATGAGGAGAGAGCTTTGGGCTTTGAAGGTGTCTGAGGAAGGACTCAAGCTTTTACGTTATAGCAAGCAAAGGTGCTGAACTGGCATATTTGGTGGAAAATACGAAAAAGGACTGTGGCACAGAAAAATTCCTGCAGTACATCTGCCAGAGAAACGAACAGAGGTGGCAAGAGACTGTTATTTTTAAGCTGAATGTACCTTTTAATTTGAGAATTTGACCTCAAGTCTGTGTATTGTCATATGTCACTAAGAAATTTGCTGTACCTGAAACATTAATTGTGATTTGTGTGAGGCTCTTTTCCTTTTCCTTTTTTTTTTTTTTCCCTGAATTGCTGAAGCATTATTTTATTCTTGTTTCTGTCAGAAATGATTACATTTGTCATATATTAAGTTTTGGAAAACTGCCATAATTTTTATTTCATCATGCAAACTCCTGTCATAGCTGGACATCTATTATTGTCCCTGATGGCCTGGGGGTTGTATCACACACTATTAGTTTAAAGAATGTGACTTAAGCCCACCTAAAATGGGAGAGGTTAAACTCTGTAATTTATCCACTACATTGGGTGAGTTACACCACACACGAACACCCACTTGCTACTGTGAAGTTCTTTATATTTTTCTCTCCCTCTTTAAAATTGCCATGATGAAGCCCTATTTAATGTAAAAATTAAGAGTCCAAATGTTAGATTTTCATTTGCTTTCTCTGTTTTTTTCTGGTTTTATCTTGTTGTGGGGACACCTATAATCTGTAAATGCTTCTTATTTTTCAAAACTTTATGCAGGAACATTTGGCCTTCAAACCTTCACACCATTGTAACCCTGAAATTGCCAGTGCCTTAAGCTCCTGTGTAAACACAAAGAGCTTATTCCTGCATCAGCCTTTCTTATGCTGCCTCACAGAAGTTATTCTATTCCCATATTATTCCCCAGCCAGCACAGCTAAAAAAAAAAAAAAAGTGACAGTTGTTTCAATGAGGTATTTTTACCGAAGAGATATAGATGTTTATGGATTACTGAAGAGATAGATGTTTATAGGTACAGCAGCTCCAAATAATAGGAGCTTTTATAAAATTTGAGCTACTTTATACCAGCAGGTGTGTTACCATGTCCTAGAAAAGGCTTTTCAACATTTTCTTCAAATTGGTTTAGTTCTGCTCAGCTGTTGACTGAAAAGAGAAGCTGATGTAGATCAAGAAAGGTTAAATAAGCCAAAGCACAGCCCTGCTCTCCAGATGTTGCCGTCTGGTCTCCAGCTTCTTTTTACTTATTCATTTCTCTTAAAATCCCTCCTCAAATCCCTTCTCTTTCAACCTGACTGCAGAGCTCCAAGTGGGACAGAGTAGGCAGCATGGCTTTTGTTTTGCTTGGAAAACGTTCCCACTATCACTTCTTTGAAGAAATGGCTGTGTTGTATGACTGACAATTTTCAGATTTTTTCCCTACATTAGTTTGGTAGCAGCCTCCAGTGGCTTCTGCAGCTGGGAGCAGAGGATTGCTGGAGGCAGGGTCAGCTTGCAGGAACGCAGCAAGACCTTGGAGCACCTGCCTCAGCTACAGGAGGTAACACCACGGGGTGGTTCTCCTCTGCACAGTGTCAGGCCCAAGCCCAAGGATCTCTGCATGGGGTTGCACCTTACCGCAGTGCCCACAGTTGCTCACATTGCTGCATCGTGCAGACCTCCTGCTGTCAGGCATGGGCTGAGTGGAGTGCCTTCTCTTCCACTTCTGGTTTCCTGACCGGTCACTGACATGAAGCATCGCTCTAGTACTCCTCAGGCGTTACAGATCTACCTAATCTACAAGCTGAGAGAGGATCTGACACTGCTGCATGCCACAGAGCACCAGAACACTTTCCCTATAGCCATTGACAACTCCACTCCAAGCTTAATATCAACTGTTTTATTTGTTGTGGGTTTTTTTCTCACATATCTTTCAATTATTGTGTGGTTACACATGGTAAATGAAAACTGCTGTATGCAGAGAGCTCTATTTTGCTATCAGTTAAACTCACGCAGCTTGGCTGGCTTTTGAAATAAGCCAGAAGTGGTGGCAGTGATTAGCTTTCTGTTGGAAAATTTTCCCTTCCCTCAGGGAAGTGTGCAGGGAAATATGCTGGTATGCAGCCGTAAGTTCACCACGTAACTCATCATTGCAAGTCAGTGCTTGCTGCCTCGGACTGTTCACAGCATTTTACCAAGGTGGTTCAGTATGGTCCTACCTGGATGTGTCCTGAAACCACTTTCGCTTCAGGACACAAATGTCAGATCAGAGTCAGCCCTGTCTTCAAGGTGTCTAATAGCTCCAGATCCTAAACATGAAGAACCTGAAATTCCAGTTTTCAGATGAACATTCTTCAAGTGGGAGCAGTTGTGAAATGGGCACAAGCTGCAAATTCAGATGAGAAGTGTGAATGCCAAGTTTTTCTCAGACACTTTACTGAGTCCTTGAGGAGTTGTGCTGTAGTTTGGCAGCTATGATACTAAAAATGTCCAACCACCAGGGATTTTTGTCAGCAATATAGACAGTCTTCCCTCTAATTTTTTTTTTTTTTT